>VYZW01040885.1:25532-157176 GCA_013401315.1 Balaeniceps rex | reverse complement strand
GTGACACAAGAATGCCTCGGAGGACCCAGCTGCATTTGAGAAAGAGCAAGAAGTGAATCTCCCATCGTGCATGTACACAGAGGACCCAGACCAGTCTGTGACTGACAGAGTAAACAAATACAATATATTAAGATTTATTGCAAGTTAATGGCTGTGGCATTTTGTAATGGTCAGTTAATAGCTCTGCAGGCTATTATATTAATATAACTTAAGTAGATTAAAAAGGAAATTAACTCATCAAGGAATACCAACTCTTACCTGCACAGCTGGCTGCTGAAGCTAATTTCTTTTAAAAGGGCCAGAAAGTTTTGGCTTGGAGAGGACCAGCAACTTCTAAAATTATTTGTGCTAGCCCTTTTTTTTCCCCTAGCTAAGTTCAGGAGTGTAGGGGACTTAAATCTCAGTCAGCCCTAACATGCAGATTGAACTTGATTACAAACACACAGCAAGTATGAGTTACAGAAGCAACCTAAGCACTGCAGAGTGGCTACACCAAGCCAGAAGAGCTGCCATCTCACCATTCCTTATTCAGGGTTTCTTTTACACTACTGTCAGTGCTGTGCATTGATAATTATTGAATATTTTGTGCTACATTGTAATATTTTGCTCTAAAGAGTATGGAAAGACACATGCTCAGTTCACCTAAGTTTGGCTTGGGAGGGTCATTCTTGTGAAAGACAGCAGAAAAGGTGGTGTACGATACGGGCCTTAAAATAACAGAGTACTTGACATATTAACTTAAATCACTTTTTGATTAAGCTAACAGGCCTGATGGCTGCAGAGAAACAACCCACTTACTACTGAGAGGAGGGTTAGTGGAAGTGCAACTTCTAGCAGAAACACAAGACAAACAGTCTGGAGGGGTTGGGGTCAAACAGGCCAACCTGCAACCACCAGATGCTGCTGGAAGGCATCTTTAATCACAATCAAGCTCCATTTGCTCATAAAACTTTTCTGCCAGCCAGTCTAGCCTTACCCCTTCCATTTTCAAGGGCTGCGTCTGATCCACACCAGTGCCAGACACAAGAATCCCCAACCTCATTTGTACCTCCATGAGCTACTGTGCCGCAGGCTATTAACAGCTGAACATGTCTTACTATTTCACCATAAGTAATGGACCTTAAATTCTCTCCTGTTGGCCTTCCACACTGAGACAGAGTGGGGAGAGCAAAAACAGAATTAAATGAGGCTATAGCTCAACATCCTCCACAGCTGGAGAGTATCACTCTGGGCAAAGCAGCTACACAGCAGAGGAATCAGTTATATATTGGTTTTGAGAGGTTTTAGTGGTTCATTAACTGTTGAGTAGCAATAGCTTGTTCTTTTAGTTGCATTAAAGCAAGATAAATCCTCCTTGCTCAGAACAACTTGTAATGCAGTTTAGGCAGAGTTATTGCTAATGTGGTCTTAAGGTTCAGATCCAGATGTTTAAAGAAAGTAACCAGCTCTACAGCGCTGTAATGCTGGAAAGGGCTCAGTGGAAGACTCCTATTTCTTTGGTCTAACAAAATTTCAACCCAGAATTATGAAATTAAAAGAAAATTATTTTTCCCCACATGCATATTCAAGGACTCATCTGCAACATAGGCGAAGCGATACCACTCCTGGACATCAATTCTTTCAGAATTTTAGAAAGAGATTTCACAGTTTAAGTGATATTTGGAGGAAGAGTCACACACTCTACTTATTCTGCAACTAATTAGTTGTGGCACCATAAGCAAATATTTTAGCAGGTAGCCATAACCACAGCTTTTAAGAAATTCTCTTTACAGTTGAGAGTCCAAGGCAAATGCTCCCACTGCTTATACAGCTCTGCTTTACAAAGGAATGGCAACCTCAGCCTGTCACATTTTCAGAGACCTGTCCTTTCTAAGCATATTCTTAGAGGACAGTTAAATCTGATGGAAAACAACCTTTAGCTCCTGCCAGCACTTCCCATAGGCAGCAACATCTCTACACAGAAAAATGTTCCAGTAGCTTTCCCTCACTCTGAGATAAGTCAGTGCTAAGCAAGATGGTCCTTTACACATGTTGAAAGCAGAAATCCTGATTAACATCACATTAACTTGATTTCTTTTAAGCTTTGGCAAAGTTAATTGTTTGAACCTTATGTACAAGAGGGCATGAGTTGTGTTCCTGTTGCAGTGCTACCTGCTGAGCAATTTTCAAGTAGCAGCCCCATCAGTCCTGTGCTATAACGATCTAAGTTCACTCTTTCCTTGAATTTTAGACCTTCCATTTACACAGTAAAGGCCCAAGAACTTATAAAATCTGGAACTGCAAGAAAATTTCTAGAATCTGCTAGAACTGGCACACCTGCTTACATGCACCAGGTAAGGCACAGTCCCTTATGTTTTGCATTCACTGAAAACATCTTTAGCTCACGATATTCCAATGCCTCTGTCTTCACTGTGTCCATGCATTTCAGGGATTTTATGGCAATGAAAAAAACATTGAAAAATTGAAAAAGGAAGATAGCATATACAAAATATCAGTCCTCCTGCAGTACTTTTAGTGTACAAAAAAGTTTCCCAATGGCATTTCTGGTTGAAAAGCCAGCCTGACAGAAACCAATGCACTCCTGGCTAAGCGAATTGGCAAGCAGAAAACTAACGGTTTCAAGTGAATTGTAAACCAGATATCCCATTCACCACACTGGCATATTAACAAAAGCATCAAGAACATGGTTAGAAAATAAACACTCAGGGTTTAAGTCTCTAAAACATATTCATGTTTTATAATTATATTTCATAAATACCAGCGTGACCATAATTTTTTAAAGCTAAACATTCCTGCCTTCAAGATACTCAAGATAAATACTTGATGGTGGTTAATGTCACTTTTTAGACATAGCCATGTCCCAGCAAGCTCCCTTAGTCCCAGACTGACCTCTTCTGACCTACTGAAGAAAATGACATTAAATGGTATCCTATTTGCATTGTCCATTTACCAGGTAGAGGAACTTGATGTTACATTATTTAATTTGAAATTGAAGTTGACATTTTCAATGCAACTTTGCAGATATTGGACACCAGCGTTAAGCTAAAAACCCTGCTTTAGTTTTACCAGAGAACAAAATGCTTTTTGAAGCTGTCCGTGCTCAATACAAGAATTCTCAATGCAGTATTTTTTGGCAGAGTTTAACAGCTCTGAACCAGTAAAATTTGAGGAACTCTTCAATTGAGCTATGCCTTTTATAGGTACAGAATGCAGACATCAGGAAAAAAACCCCAGGTTTTATTATGTATTTAAATTTTCCCAATCCCCATCTTTGGAACAGTTTTCCCAGGATAACAGCCATCACCTTCAGCTCCCAGTGCTAACGGAGCACACTGCCACAGCAAACAGCTCTCAGTTTTCTGACTCCCCCCATCATCCTTCCCATCCAAAGAGAACTCTTACCAGGCATCCATATGACAAATTAGCACTCGTATTGAGATGAAGACAAATGACCAGCTGGGTAATGCCAGGGAAGCACAGCAACACACAGGGAAGGATAGCTTAAATCGAACAGTTTGTTCTAAATTTCTCAAACGCATTTTCCCTTCCGGGAGACAAAATCCTGTCGCTTTCATATTTCCAGACCCAGTTGCTACAACCCAAAATAGTTTAGGATTAGTTCCAATCCCAAGTTTTCAGGCACCTTTCCATACCAGACCCACACCAACCCAGCAAAAACATTTCACATCTACCACGATAGTTGGTTGAACAGCTTCTGGAGGATCAATTGTCCCAAGACTAGCACGAAGACAACAGGGCAGGCCATCTACACAACTCATCCAAATAGCTAATGAGGTTACGAGTCTCCAACAGTTTTCTTAAAAGTCTCTGCTGGTTCCATGCATCTACCCTTTACCAATTACTTTTCTGCTGCCTGTCACTACATTATTTCCACTTTTGCCACCTTAGAGCGGTTTTCTCCACAGCACCTCTTCCTTGCACTTGCAACGACAATTCCCAGTAGTGCAAATTGGTACTAGACTAACATCTAGTTCTCATCAGCCTCTGAAGAGGCCCTAAGTGTGCTGGGAATTGCAATAGTTGACAGCAAAAAAAAGGTCAGAACAAGACCTTAAACATATTCCAATACTCATCAGATGTTTTACAACATTAATGCACTTTGAACAGAGCCATAAAGTAATCGTAGGGAGTGAAATGTTGTCATTTAAAAGAGAAGTGTTTTAATGAAAGCTAGCTATGTTCCCCACTTTAAATGGGTAAAAGATTTCCTTTATCCTCCTGTAGAATTTCCTTCAGCGAAATCCCGCCCGTAACACTATACGCTGCTAATCACCGGCAAGCACCATGTACTCTCCGCAGAGCATGAAGTGCTCTTTAAATACACCAGCAAGCTGTACAGGGTGTTCTCTTACACTGACCCAGAAAGCAAATATCACACTTCACACCTTTTCTCGAGCAGGCATAAAATGAGCCTGTAAAGGGTTAAACAAAACCTAACATATCTTTTGAACAGCATTAATTATCTGTAATGAACATCAGTCATAGCCAACTGCAAAATCAGTAGTGCCATATGCAAAATGTCTTGTGCAGTAGCTTTGAGGGACAGCTGTAACTAAACATGCTGTAAAACTGATGTTGGCTGAAATGAAAGAGAGAAACAAACAAATTTTTAAAAAAATTTCACTGTTTCCAGAAAGCACAAAGAAAATGGACAAAATTGAACAGGACTGCAGAATGCTGGCACAAAAGCTAAGGCACATAAGAAGACTTTGAAATATTTCAGGTGCATTCTAGAAAGTGGTTTCAGACCAGAGACAAATGAAGTCCTAGAGCTACCACCCGATATGCTTTAAAAAGAGAGGAAATCCAACCATTTTTAACAATGCAGCTTCATTAATTTCTGAAAGAGCATACACAAGCATTTGTCCCCAACAGCAGGTGACCAAGCTGCCCAGATCCAAGAGCCCTCACTTCCCAACCCGTCACAGAGCGTCCTGCTTGCGTGCAGAGCTTAGCGTGAACACACAACATGCCGACCACCTTGGTCTGTGTGCTGCCAGGGGTTATACTCCAAACAAGTCCCGAACTTACACACAGGGAGAAGAGCACTGGACAGGGGGCCCGTGCCATCTGTGCTACTTAAAAATAGATGTCACCTCCATCAAAGTCTGACCTTGAATCTATTTCTCTACGCAGTGAGATCTATGTAGATAATGATTTGAGGTAAACCAAACAAATGGGCAGAGAACACAGGTCGCAAGGTCTCTGTTATGTCCCCATTCATGTTTCCACCTACAACTGCTCATGCCCTACTTTCCTTCTCAATTTTTGTGGACTACCACCATAAGCAGGAGCACTTTGCCCTTGTTCCAAGAGAACCTTCCACAGCTGAGAAGATCTATGCTTCTGGAAGGAAAAGAGAGGTTTTGGGAAACTGGGAAGGCACTGCTGAAAACTGGTTAAGCTCCACCTGATCAAAATCATATAAATAGCAGAAAGCTCCTATATTTTTAAGGCTAAAACCTTTTTATTTAGGCTGCCAATACCACTTTTGGCTACTTGTGCTTGTGTTACCAACACATCTGGTTTACTATTTTGCCGTGAGTTACCACAGTACACATCATCCTGTCACCATGTGTGTTTAGCCTATGTCATCCAGATATTTGAAAGTAAACTGTATGTATGTATATATGTGACCTACACAGATTTATAAAAGCCAGAGGGGAAATCCAATATGCCACTCCTACTATTAATGGGAATGCACAGGGGAAACTTGGATCTTTTGCAAACTAAGTGACCTTTACCTAGGCTGACTGCTCTGGTTCAGCCAGACCCGAGGTTTACCCAGATCCTCCACACAATTGCATCAAGCTCTTTGTGCTCTCAAAATGGAATCGAGATGAATCATCCATGAGTCCATACACTCAAAGTGAACCTATTTTATGTCAAATGAGTAAAATAAGGCCACAGAATAGCTGGAATCAAAACAAACCCTTCATTCTATAAATCCTTTATTCTATTCTTTTTAAAAGAGAATATTCGTTTTTAATTTAATGAAAAGAGGTTCTTGTTTTCCAAAGTGTTCTCTAGCCGTCACCTATACTTGCTAAGGCTCTCATTCTACTATTCATTAGATACTCTTATGGTCAGGACAGAATATCATGGCCAAAGGACACTGCAATAATTACCAATAGCTTCATTATTACAGACAAGCTAATAGGATCCTTCAAAGAGTTTTGTGCGTCACTGGTCATTCTGCAGATTATCAAGGTAGTCATTCTCCAGATTCCATCCCTCAAGAGACATTATGTCCATCAGCAAAGCCTGACCATTCCAAATCCAGTGAAAATAGCCTTTAACACAATCCTTTCACCATCTATCATGCCAGCTGCACAATTTTCATAAAATTTATGAAGACTGCAAGGTTCTGATGACAAAGTTCCACAAAGTACCTCTCTAGACATCAGTATTTTACTTTTGTGTGCATCTATGAAAGCCCAGGAGTTTGGCACATTGATGAGCTGAGAACAGACTCTACTCTTCAGCACAAGTACTGTAGTGGAAGCCCAGGTGTGTGTACGGAGTTGAACTCCAAAATCTGTTTCTAACAAGCAGGGATTTTTAAACCAGAAAAAGATAACCAGC
Source organism: Balaeniceps rex (assembly GCA_013401315.1). NCBI lineage: Eukaryota > Metazoa > Chordata > Aves > Pelecaniformes > Balaenicipitidae > Balaeniceps > Balaeniceps rex. The sequence goes on along the minus strand of VYZW01040885.1, from coordinate 150,570 downwards.
CTGTGATATCCACAGCAGAGCACTGCTCTGTTCTGAATCATTAAGCTTATATTCACTTATTTATTTCCCTACCTTAAGCATGCCAGTGTTGCCAGAAACATTACTGCACAGTTATTTCAATACGTATTTTCTCTTCACATAACCATTCCTTTGTCATAGTTGTCATTTAGATGATGAACATTTTAAGAGCACTCTGCAGGTCTCAGATTTCTTTTGGAAAAGATGTATTTGCTTATTGCATTGATCTGCAATACATTCACACAGCAACGCATTACATGCTCTGTACTTGAAGAAAGATGCTGAGGTTTAAAGTTAGGTTTGTAAAAATGATGTGATGAGTTTCACAGTGCTGTGAAAGTAACTGAAGAAAATATCAGCAGCTGGTGTAGGCTCAGATTTTTGATTCTTAAAGGTTCTTATATACACAAGCCACTCTGCAAACATTTACATTTGTTAATTTGCTCTGAAATAGAAATCAGTCACAGTTAAACCCGAGTTAAACTAGAGGGCCAGACATAGCTGTTGGATGGTCATGTGCACATGCTAATTCTTTAGGTGTCATGAAAGAGGCAAACCTCTGAGCTAGAGAAGCAGCTCTTGAATCGCTTTCCTGCTGAGCTGAGGTCTCCACATGGTAGAGGATGAAAAATCACTGCAGTAATTTTTATGCAACTGGGAGAAAGCCAAATTGATGGTCAGTCACATTAATTCAGCCTTTCTGCAGATTATATGAAGTGTTACTCATTCCTCAGCATTTTTGTTTTATACCATTTTTCAAAAGGTATCCAGTTCTTATACAACTGGCCAAGACAGAAAAATCACAGTGAGAACCAGTAGTGTTCCAGGAACATTAGGTTCTTATTGTCCTGGCGTGGTCTGTATAAATTCATAAAATGCCAAAACTTTCTAAAGCAGGTGGTTAAAAGTGGGGTGAGTGTGAGGTTATTTGGACAGATTCATTGTTTTTGGAAATAACAACAGTGAGCACCTCTAATAAGAGAGGAGCCTCAAATCTCCAGATAGGGAGATGTGGGAGAATGCTCCAGGTTCCTTTGCAGCAGATGCCATAGAAGAAAGGCTGTAACCATAGTCTGCACCTTGGTCCATAATGATTTTTTTTTTTCCCCCTAAAGGCCTCCAATTTACTTTCAAACATGATAGCTGCCTATACCTGCAGTCAGAGTCAATATTAAAAAGCCTAATAACCTTTTATGTGGTTATTTTGTGATTTGATATTTCTGACAGGGACTAAATTAGTGCAGAAATTAGAAGCCTCATGCATAAAGGAGATGAGTTATCGACACTATTTTTTATCTGAAGGAGGCCTCTCGATCCAGTCTCACTACAGATTTCCTTCCAAGAACATGCCATCTATATTAACATCTCTGCATCTCTATCCTACACTAAATACATACTCTTCTATAGCGAACCATGTGTATTATAAGCCTGACAGCTATAAAACCCACTTACAGGCGTAATCGAATGCACCAGCCCTTGAATCTCTTCTTGCTAGACATCCACCCTGTGCCCAGCTCTTGCCAATCACAAAGCTGTTTGAAAGCCCGAAATAAATCAGTGCTTTGTTACAAACAGGCTAAGCAAGAACCCCTGCAAACATACCATCATCCCACTTGTCCTAACTTTATCACAGAATGCCATGCAACAGCCTTCAGCTGCTTGTTTCGAGCACAAGTTTCTGCCTTTGGAGCTAGGGATGGCAGAGAGCCTCCAGGATGCCTTAAGCGCATAGCCAAGGAGTTCATTGAGAGGCAAAAGGGAGGTCAGCTCACTTCAGGCTGTCCTGCACTTCTCACTGGCATCTGTTCACATCTGCAGAGAAGCTTTGTTATGGTCACTGCTCATTGCTGGAGCAGGAAAAGCTCAGTAAGTACGCTCTCAAAGTCCTATCTCCAATTCAACCGGCATACCTGACCCTGGAAGTCACCCACTGTATGATGTGCATTAACAGCAGGAGGAGGAACGGGCAGGAAGAAGCAGCATTGGAAGCGCCCTGTCTTATCTCTTACTGTTCTGCAATGATAACAAGAAACCTCATAGAGGCCCCAGCTACTGTAAAGAATTACATGATGCGAACTCGCAGCCTTGTCGGAGGGGAATGCTGGCTAACACATTAGCATAGCTAGCTGGATCCTGACCTTTGAATGAAATGTGAGCAGTTGGCTACCTCCAAATTCCTCAGCTGCTGTCTGTCATTTGGTTTGCTTCATACAGCTCTGTTTATAAGTGGAAAAGGCAAACAAGTCATTCACTTCCTACCTTGCGAATAACAGGCCAAGAGGACTTGGGTCCCTGGCAGGGGAAAGCGAGGAAAGGCATTATTTGTGATGTTATGTGCACGTATCTACAAACCCATCTATGTATTTTCATAAAAGCACAGGTCTTACTGGAAAAAATTGAGACACTTGGGATCTGCATCAAGGCCACTGAAATTATGATCACACAAAATTAAAAAGATAATCAAAGGTTGTTTACAAAAGTGCTGATCTTAAATGCTGTAATTCAAAGTCTGTTATTCTACAAAATTTCTGAAGTTTGAGTAATTTAAATTGTAACTAGAAGTATTTTGAACATGCAAATTGGTAACTACACACTTAGTTTTCCAACAGATGAAGTGCCTTGCCAGCAAAGCTGTTACAGAATTTCACACAGGTCTGCATACTCTGACAAATGTATACCAGGACATTTCCAAACGGGGAGTAACTGGATGGGGAAGAGGGTAAGTCTTCAGAAATTGCAGTCAGACAGATTTAGTCAGACCTGATCGTGTTTTTGCATCTTTTTAGTCTTCCCCAGGTTAGCAGGCAACAGGTATTTTCAGGCAACATCTGTAATCCTCCAGCACAAAATAAAAGGAATAGCTGCTTTAATACCAGGCTGATCACAGGACACAGAGAAGCAGTTTCTGAATAAACTTCTGTCAGTATTTACTTTTAACAAGCTGTACCTATTAAGTATTTATTATGGTGGTTAACAGAACCCTGACCAAACATTCAATCTGGATATTGAACACATTCTGATTGTCAGGATCATTTCCAAATTGAACCGTACAGCACCAGAGATAGATTCCCCTATGCTGTCAACGCACAATTTCAATTAAGTCAACTTGATCAAATTGCTCTGTCATTCAGTGTGTTGGCTTAGCTACAGTAAGCCATGTATCCTCCTGGCAGTGCAAATTCTCTCCCAAACCAAAGAGAATAACTCCTCTTCAAGTAAAGAGAACTTGAACAAGGAGCTAGCTGAAGCCTGCAAAAAACCTATCCAATTCACTCATTTGCAGTGATTTATTTCCTTGTTCCAATACCATGAAAAAAATAAATCTAGAATTTAACATTTCTTCCAATTGTTGCACAAAGTTTTCGCACCTCAATTGCACTGTCCATGTGCCTAGAAGAATTAGGAACCCAGAGCTACATCTAGAACTGAGCTCTAGCAAAAAAAAATAGTTAAAATGGTTAGAAACAGAGCAGTCCCAGGGCAGGGAGAACATTGCATGGCCCAAGCAACCCGCAGGGAGCCTGTGCCCAGAAAGGAAGGCTGACTTTTCAGCCAGGGCACCAGCACAGCAGCTTGGGGAAGTTGTTTCTCAGGGCTTTGTTCTGCCTCAAAGGTCCACCTGGAGAGCTGCTGCCATGCGAACACATCGACCGCTCGGCCCATCTGCAGGGTTTCGTGCATGGCTTGCATGCCTCTGGCTCATGGCTTGACAATAGCTATTGAATTGCAGGAGTGAAAGAGCAAAAACAAACAGGTGAGGAGGCTGTGCTTTGTTGATTGCTGGGAAAGAAAGGAAGTCACTCACCCCCTACCCACTGGGGACCTATTCTATTCTGCTCACCCTCCCCTTGGGTCTGATCCAGACCCCACCACAGGCAGTGGAAATAACCCCATTGAGACCTACACTCTTCAAGCCAAGTTTTATATGGCAAAGGGGGAAAGGGGAGAAAGACAAAGAGGTCAGGTTAAAAAATACATTTGTATGATAGTTGGAAGTAAGCCCTAAACGGATACAAGACCACATGTTCTACTATCATTACAGTCCCTGCATTGAAAATAGCATGTATATATATACAGCCCTAAATTTATCTCTAGCTGCTTGGCTATACATGGTACCTCTCAACTTATATACCCTCAAGGAAGGAAAATAAAATACTTGATGTTCAAGACTATCAGGTTACTAAAAACCTTCTCATCCAAACCCCATTGCACAGCTGGTAACGAGCTTCAAAACTAAAATACTGCTGTCATGTCAAGAGCATATGGAAACATCTTGGTTTTTTTCATTTATAAAGGTTACTCTCCCAGTTTTGATACCGCAGCTCTTTAGGGCACTACCAGACTCACACCAGTATCTACAGTTAAAGCAGCTAACTCTCAGGACTTTACAGCCTCTAAAATAAAATCAGCATTAACTCTCATAGGAACAACTGCATTTATAGATATTATTGCCCCATTTTTGTGGGAAAGTGAAGTGAGAAGACCCACTACAGTGTTGGAACAACACAGGGCTGCAGAAGCAGGGCTTTCTCATGCTGCTGCTCAGGCACTCACTTCCTTACATGCTCTACAGCTCCATAGGCTTTCCCTAGAAGCTTCTTGAACACAAGCAATAAGCACAAGCAATAAATCAAAAGACTTAGTAAACACTCCATTTCTTTTTTAACAAAGTTAAAAAATAGGAAAAAGTAAATTGCAAAGCTAGATTCTTTTTTACTAAGCACATGCCAACCCACAATAAGCATTAGTAGCTGAAGCAATTGTGGTCTGTGACTTTGACCCTACAAAAGCACAAAATACACAGAAAACACTAACACCACAAACAAAATAAGAATATTATGTTCTACATCATACAGACATACTCCTCCACCGCAAACAGAATAAAAAAAAAGACAATTTTTTTTTCCCAATTACATACTACAGAACAGACCAGGCACATAAATTGACCTACAAAATAAAGAGAATTGGGCTGAACGCTCAAAACTTAGATTTAAGAAATTTAGAGAACTTTACAAAAATATAAAAATCATGCAGACTTACTCTGTACAGGGTCCTCATCTAGCAGAAGAAAAAGAACAACCTCAAGGCCTCTTTTTCCTCAGCAGCTTTTCTGGAAAACAAGCAGTTGCCTGGCCCATCTGCTTTAGTACTCCTGCAGGAGAGCCATGGCAGCTGGGTGCCATCTGCATTGTCAGTGCAGGCACCTGTGAATGCCCCATCAGGTGCGGGGCTGTGCGGGGGAAGTTGTATTTAAGGCTTTCTTCTTCCTCTAGCATGCCTAAAATAGGCTGGATTATGGTTTTGGTGGTCTTAGTGGTAGGTTCTTGGCTGTTATGAATAACAGAAAGTGCAAAGAAGCATAGTCAGAAAGCTTTACTGGGTCTCCTCTTTGTTTCTTTAAGTGGTGTTAGCCAGCTCATAGAACCTCTAAGGTGCAGTGTTGTTGCAGTGACTGTACCTCTGATGCTCTTCTTCTCTCCATTGTTTTCTTCAGGTTGCAGATTTCCAGGAAACAGAGTTTATCTTCTTGTCATCTAAGCAGTGATTTAGTTGAGCTGTGCTGTCTGTATGTAATTACTGTGAGGGTTGCAGTGCTGGGGATCCTGAGGGGCAGGTGGAGGTACTGCATCCTCTGCCTGCATTACCCTTTAGGGCTTGTGTCTTGATTTAGTGTTTATTTTTGTTTTCCTCACTCTTTGAAGTGTAGCAAACTGTGTGGCTTGCTCTGCTCTGCAGTGTGAGGTACTACAAAAAAGAGGACAAAGGCAGCTCTTGCTTCAAAAAGCCTCTCCTGTATTTACTGAAGGCTTCTACCTAGTATACAGATAAAAATTAAATGAGTACTATGCGCTCCATAATAATAATTGCTGCTACAGTTGAAGCTGGGCAACTGCAAGACCTTCACATTGTGTTGCATTTTCTTTGCAAGAGCCCTTTCATGTGTGCTGTTGCCACCGCCTTACTCTGCCTGCCCTTTGCTCCCTGGGATCCAGCCCAGGCTGCTTTTCCCACTCTTTGGTAGGGTCAGGTCTTAGCGAAGTGATGCAATGTAGTGTAAAAAACAGTGATTTTTTTTTTCCCCCTCCCTTTGATACGGGGAAAAGGAGCAGCCTAGACTTTCTGTAAAATGGGCTTTTCTAATAGCAGAAGAGGTGAACGTGGCTGTCACAGGACTTTACTTCAGACAGCAAAAAATGGAGCATGTACAGAGAAAAAGAGAAAAACCCTGAGTGCGACATGCATTGAGAGAAGCAGAAGGAAGCTTATAATACTGTCAGCTTCTGATCCTTGGAAATACTCTGCCAGAGCCAAGAAAAATCATGAGACTGACTTAGAGAAAACATAAGGCTTTTCAAAAGTGATACATTTGGGCTCTTTTTATTTGACTTCTGGTTTCTGAGCCTCTTGGTTCATATTCTAGATTATTTTCATTCAAAAACCGCAATGGCCAGAAATGCATGTGTCTTGTTGATGGCAGTGTTTCCTTTTCATTTTGACTTTCCTATAAATCAGTAGATACTGGGAGCTGGTCTCAAAACCAAAACACAGAGCAGGAGGCTTCTGATAAAATCATGAAAGCTGGTAAAACTATTTCAAGCAGAGAAAATAACTTGAGGAACTTTGTCTCGTGGAGTGGGTGGTTCCCCCTGTCTTGTGTGCTGTGCCAGGTAGGGGTGCCACAGTGACCCCCTGGACTGTAGGAGAGGGCAGACTAAATTTTGGAAATAGTTCCAATTTTGAAGAAGAGATTTAAAAAAAACCAAACCCAAACAAAAAAACCAAACCAAAAAAACTCTGGAAAAGAAGATTTCCCCAAAACGTTTTGCTTCAACAATAAGGAAGCATTACACTAAATATTAATATTCTACAGTGATAGGAAAATTAAAGCAAAATGTTTACTGTCTTGAAGTTAAATATTTTACTATTACTGAGAAGAAGAAATTGAAACAATCCAGCAAAACATTTCAGTTTTGACAAAACTGCATTTTCTCACTGGACTTTTCTGTCAAAACATTATGACCGGCTCTAATAAACATATGCATAATGAGTATAAACATATGTTCACTCTAAAGATGCTGGTTTAAACATTACTGCAAAATTAAATCTTTGTTTATCCACAGAATAGACTGAACATGGGCAGCAGCTGTTCAGCTTTTCACCACCTCATCCCCGGCGTGCCGCGGCGCTCTGCGGCAGGGCTCGCTAAGGGCTCTTGGGGTGCTCGCCGACGAGCCGTGGGGCTTCCCACCTATCGACTGGTGTCCAGTACATCCCGAGATTTAGTTCATAATTACGGATAAAGTTTCTGATTCACAAGAACATGCAGTGAGTACCCACCTACTGCTAGATCCTCTCTACTCTCAAACCAGAGGATCGCCCCCACTGCAAATAAAATGACTTATTTTGGCCGCAGCTCTTTAAAACACCCAGAAAATGAAAACCTGCGGAAAAACGATACCCCAGACGAGCTCTTTTCATCAAGAACTTTCCGTCCCTAGCGATGCGATCAGTAGCTCTAAAACAAATGTTTGCCAATATATACGCTGCATTTATGCAGGACAAATAAAGAATAAATCAGTCACTTTGTTGTGGATAACTTGCATGGCTGATGGTTGCGTACTGGTTTACTACAGCTATGGAAACTTTTGCCAGGATCCCTCTCCCCTCTTAGGGGATACTAGCTCCTTTTCTATTTTTAGATCAGGTCCTGAGTTAGGGACAGATGGAAAGAAAACAAACAGAGCAAGATTAGGAAGCAAAGTAAATTGTCTACAATTTGTATGAGAGGCAAGTGGATAGATCATTCCTGAGAAATCTAAATTTTTGTGGAAAAGGGGACATCTTCCCAGCGACGCCAGCCTCAGCAAGCACCTGCAGCACGTGGCCGCTGGTCGCTCTGCACACTGATACCAGCTCGCCGGGCTCGGAATAACATCAGCCACCGTAAAACTCCAATTTTCATTTCTTTCAACCAAAAGCTATATATTGATGTAGAAATAGCAAGGCCACTGAGAGAGATATCACGCGGGCAAGGATCAGCGCGTAAGGAGGTGTCTGAACGCAGCCGCAGCGGTTAGCCCTGCCGAGTTTTTGGCAGGCAGCTCCTGCAAGCCTCCCACCTTCTGCTCCCGTCGCGGCTTCCAGAGCAGATGACAGAAGCCGTTGTGACATGATCCACGCTCATCTGCCTTGCGTACGTGGGACCCCCATGCTCCGGGGGTAATATTCACCCCTCCCGCAGCCAGGCTTGCTGGTTCAGTGCCCGTATATGCAACCTGATCTTGAAAAAGAGTTTGGGACAAGCCTCAGAAAGCACTGAGATATCCCCGAGTGACCTGCGATCGTAAAAATGGCTCTTGTGTTCTTAGAAATAGTTTTTAAACGGAGCTCTGCAAGCACAGGACAGAAGCAAGGGAGTCCGCAGTGCTGCTCTTTGCCTGCAGAGCAGACGTACCCAGGCAGGTGATAAGTGGGACATGCATCGTTCACCTTAAGCATCCTTTGCCTGATTTCTTTTTGCATAAAGAATTCTACAAACAGCCAAATAACTCAATAAATCTGAGCAGCCTGTTTCGGTGAAAGCCAGGGACGCTCAGCCAGCATCTTTGCTGGTGTCTTCTGGTATTTTTTCTTGGTATCTCCTACAGCTGGAGTACCCTGGCACTTCGAAATGCACATAATTGTGTGAATGATGCTAAATAATCTTGCCTTTGGTTGACAAACTCCTTATCTGATGTGTTTGATTTTATTATTGACCACCCCCCTCTTTGCTTCTCCTCAGTCCATTTATTGGGTTTATTAACTTAATAGAATTGTAAATGAATACTCTGCTGTGGTTTGTGCATGTCTCATTCTTCGATAAACATGATAAAATCCAAGCTCCATCTTCAGTATTTTTATACTGTACTGATTTTTTGAAACATCTGCTTGAATTACCTTTTTATACAAGCAGTATTCCCTTACCCAAAATTCTAGCAATTTTTAGCAATTAAACATATTTTAAAGAGGAGAAGCAGAAGGGAAAAAACTCTTCTGCTTTAAGGTATTCACGTAGATACCTGTTTTCAGCGTACAACTTGGTTGGAAAATGCACAAGCTATGTGGCTTTCAAAAGTACAAAACCTGCTTGTAATTTTTAACTCTGCCCACTCTCTGCCCACCTCTGCACGTTGCAGAAAGCGCTGGGAATTCCTCCAGTTATTGGCACCTAATTCTGCGCAAAAGGCATAAAGGCTAAAGTTTAGAAGTAGAACTAAAGCTGGATTTAAGACACCTGGGATTCAGGGGATCCTTCCCCTCCCTCCCCAGGGTTTTTAATTAAGAACACTAGAAAAGTTCAATATTTTAATGAAGAGTATAAGAACATAGGACTGGGAGAACTTCCCTAGCAATCTAAGTCAAATGTCCTGCTATTTCCAACGCCAGCTTATACTCTGCTCTGCCAACTGCCCAATTTGTTCTAAAAAGTTACTTTTTTTTCTGTGTTTTGTTATCCCACATGAAGTCAGCTTCACCACTACAAACTTTAAGGCCACCAACACCTCTCTCATGCCAAAGCCACTTATTTTTCTGATATGTGGGTTTGGATGAGGAAAGTTATTGTACCATCTGTGATTATTTGTACACGTGCCTGTTTGTAGAGGGGACATCTGGGTGCTTCTGCTCGTGCCCCCGCACCGGCTATGTGCAATAAGGGGGAGAGAATGGGAGAGCAAACTGATCGAGGGTCCAAATTCTGGCGCTGACAGTCTCCAAGACATTCATTTCTCTACCGCAGTTTCTTCATCTGCAGGCTAGATGTAAGGACACTGATTTTCCTTTTTGAAAGCGCTTGTGTTGATCTGGTTGTATGAATGTTTTCATTTCCATATCCCACCGTAGTATATACAGTTCTGAAATGTTAATCTGTTACTTGACAGTAATCTTTTCCTGTCATTTACAACATAACCTTAATAAAACAGACTTATTCCTACCATAATATATAACATATCCGTACTCCAGACAGTTCAGAGTTGTTTTATCTAGAAAGGATTAAACCACCAGCAAATATTAAATTTAATCCACTCTAAGGGAGGGAATAAATTAATCATAATTAAGCCTCAGCAGCTGTAATTCTTGGCATAATGTATTATCTAATGGGGATTCTTGCTGAAGAATAGGTGTGAGTCATGGGCATCCTATTTCTTCTGTAAGCTTGTGCTGCAAATAAATACATTTAATAAAGTAATCAAACAAAAATATTAAATGAACAATTCTTTTATTCAAAAATCAATACAAGGAAATTGATACCCCGCCTACGCTCATTTTATGGCACATTTCTCTTTCTGCAGAACAATAAAAAGCTGGGAGTAGAGTGTTTACAAAGCCAGAGAAAGAGCAGCCTTTAGTAGGGACCGAAGCGTGAGGACCCAGTTGCACAAAAGCCTGAGAGCACTCGGCTTTTTTTTTAACTGAGCAAAACTGCAGGAACCGAGAGTTCTTATCGCCCAGCCAACCCCAAGAGAAGCCCAGGTAGTCTGCAGCCCAGCTAATTGGAAGGAGTGCTGGACATAGCCAAGAGCTAATACGGCTTGCACCTGAACTTCAAAGGAATAATGAGTTGTTTAGGCTGGAGGTATTTGTTTGGGACCACCAGCAACACCTGAATCCATTCTTTGCCTGATTTGCTGCAGCTCTAATTCATTATCTCATTAATTATCACCTGTATGAGGTTGAGTTCTATTTATTCCACCCCCTGAGAACAGATCCACTATGCTGGTGCCCTGTGAAGGTGTGAGCTATGTTCTGGTGTTTCAAGGATGTAAGTGACCAAGTCTCTGTTTAGAATGGCCTTGTTTAGTTGATTTTGGGCAATGGGAAAGCTATCTAGAGGGTCTGGGAAGTCATTGTGCTGTGGCTGACTGTCCCTTGGATAAGTGCAGAATGTTCTATGCTACCTTGTAGAAATTATATGCCTGTATATGGTATCCACTTATCTCTTAGAAACTTGTTTTCTTGGTGTCTGGAAAAGTATCTAGCTGCTATTGGGTGTCAAAAAATGGTCCCATGGATGAGCCTCTGAAATTCCTTCTTGCCCTGTTTTATGAGATCTTGCCATGTGCTGAGACTGATCTTACTGACTTCTGTCTTCTTGCTGTGTATGTGCAGTGTGGGAGGGAGACTTTGGGAAAAGGCTCTTGGGCAAGACAAAACATAAAAAGCAGCCATTAAAGTAATATAACAAGATATAGGCCTCATTAAACCACAATGATGTAAAAATAATGTGATGGTGTAGGAAAGAAATTACTTAGTTCAGATCTACTGCTGTTGTTTTCCTGTCTGTTTTCATCTGGAGTAATCTTTACCCTAATTTCCCTATTTTCTTCCATAAATACACAAAATATTAGCTGGCTCTTTTATTCAGTTATAGCTAAATTTGGCTTTTTAATTTCAGATAGATCTTTCTACTGCCCTAAATGGTAATACATGCAAAGGGACATGCTTACCCATGACCAACAGATGTTGTGCCTGAAATACCCCTGTAAACAAGGTCTTTAAATCCAAGGGGTTTGAGGCTCAAACTATATTTAAAAAAAAAAGAAATATCAGTTCAGTTAGGTCATCACTGGGATAATTATTTTTGTCTTCTGGTCTGATAAATCTGAGATAGTCACGTGACTTCCCAGTTTGCTAGAAACCATTGTAGAACAGAAGCTCATGCCATGAATATTTATACCAGATGCTAACATGAGCTTGGTTTTCCTTTATCCATTAGAATAAATAAAATCTTGCCCAAGACTGTCCTATTTTGTGCCCAGTGATACTGGGGGCCAAGTAGCCAATGCTGCTTGCACTGTGAGATGCCTTACGTTTAGCTGGCACCTCCCAGGCGATTATCCCAATCTGAGGAAGCCGGACAAAGGCACAGATGGTGTTCGGACAAAATTTAAATCTGTCTGGCTCTCGGTTGTCCTTTCTGTGAGCTAATGAGCGCACTAATCGGAGATCAGTTTCTTGTTTGCTCATTTCCATTAGGTAACTGGGTGGTGCACAGATCTGTCTTCCTCGTTTACTGAACTGCTGCCATCTCCCTTGGATGGCAGGCAGCCAACCCTCGTTATGGGAAGTAAAAGGAGGGCTTTGGTATTTTTTGTGGCTGCAGATTCCTGATCTGAAACAGGCAGGTACTCATTAACCTTAATCAAGGGGGTTGTGAAATGTGCTTGCCCTGCTCTGGGCTGCCTGATTTGCCCTCGTATCTCCTGTCATCTACCACCTGTCTTGCTCATCATGGGACCACGAGGAGCTGAGGTCGTGGTGCTCTGTTTCAGCTTGGCAGTGCTCTCTGAGGAGCAACCGAGGCTTTGGGTAACCCAACTCCTTAAGGACCGGTGGAGCACATGCCAAAGCACTGACTTCAAAAGGTGCCTGGGCTGTGTCCTGGGAACAGCATAGAAAAACATATTTATCGAGTGACCTTTTGCCAGGGCTGCCTCGAGCTCTCTTATGTGACATCTGACGGGGCACAGCACTTGGCCTTAAGGATGTTGTGTCATTGTGGAGGGCAAGCAGGAGATGGCCTTGGGTTTTTGGTGGCCGAAAGGGCTGTTGGGTGATGGGGGTGTGGAAGAGGACTTGGAGCCCTCAATCCCACAGTAAGCCAAAGGCGTCAGCTATGGCCATGTGTCCTCTCTTGTGTCATATCACCCCCCCAGCCCACTTCCCATCCTTGATTCTCAGAGGTTACCTCTCCTTTTGATCCACCCTGGCTAAATCATGTAAGTGCTCCCTGGCCTGTGTCAGTCAAAATGAACTGGGATAGCTTAAATTATTTAAATCATAGGTTAATAAAGAGCTATCAACTTAATTGGGAAGCATTGGGGATTTATCATGCATGTGGCCGAGCTTTGGCTGGAAGGTAGCTACTGCTGATGGGGCGAGTGAGTCTGGTCTGTCTGTAGCTGATGTGAACGCTGCCTTCACCTTTCCACCTGGCCTCTCCCAAAATCTTGGCCAAAACTCAGTAGTTCTGGTCATGATGGCATGGATGTGTCTGAAATGCATGCTGGTCTGAGCAATCAGATAGAGAAATACTGAGAAGTGGCACCCAACACCTGAGAACAGGCGCCTTCAGGCTCCTACAGTGCTGCCACCACGCTGGCTGGCTTTGTGAATGAGAACATTTGTTCTTAGCCAAGTGGAATAACCTGCTAATTATTGGGAGGGTCCTAAAGTGTGATTGGTGGTCTTGGAAAGAAATGTGTCTGTATCCTGCTGGACTGTGAAAAATGAACAGGCAAGCAAAACGTGTAGCAGCGTTAATTAAAATGAGGATTTCCCCCCTCTCACCAGGGATGTGGTGGCTGGTACAAGTAAGGCAGGGCTGGTTAAAGGGGGAGTAAGTGGAGTGTAAGCTGCAGAAAGTATTTTGCATTAATTGTTAATTAGCAATTATAAAAGGAGGCCACTTATTCATATAAAAATACAGGTTAAAGCTGACATGCTTAGGCTGAAATTGGAATGTAAAGTGAACAACCTACTGCAGAGGTTTTAAAGCATGATATGGAGGGATTGACTTAGCGGATTGACTCCACTGATCCCTTCTGCAATAATAGGTTAAAGGAATTAAATATTTATGGATGAATACCACTCCTGAGCATCAAAGGCAAACAGCCTTTGGCTGGAACCTCACAGAGAGGTGGGCATAGTGAATCTCACTGTCACTAGACCATATTTTGAGGTGCCACCTCCTGGCATGGAGGGGAGCATCCCACAGCTGCTGCATAGTGCTATCTAGGCTAACCAAGAGGAAATGCTGATGAGATGGCCATACCTGGGGGATTTAAACACCTGCCTGGGAGCAGGTCTCACATCCTTCCCCTTGGTATCATACATTGCTTTTTTCCTTTTTTTTTTTTAAAAAAAAAAAATAGGGTGGGGTAACTTTGTTCTTTCCCAGCACAGTAGTTGGCCATGCCCTGCCCCTGTATAACAGTTTGATTGTTACCACGTTGGCTTCTACATCCTTCCTCCTGCCTCGCAGGGATTCATCTGTACCAGCATCATGGGTGGCAATACCGTACCACTGAGCTATATTTTTCTTAATGAAGCTGAAGAATAATATAGCAGGCCTTGAGCTAGGGGGACTGAGCAGGTGCAGATTGGTGGTCCAGCCTTGTGATTTGGATGCTCATGCAAGAGAGGAAGGCTTCCAAGGACACATCTTAAACCTTCATGGGTTAAATAGTTCTGTCCTTTTGTGGCTCAAACCCTTAATACAGAGAAAGCACAGGGACTGTGTAAGAGTGTCTAAGGGCTGATTTTACAGCACTGGGGCTACTCAGGTGAGTTTGGAGACAGTGCAACCTGCAAACTAGCACCCGCCTCACCCAAGGACTGATAGACCATAAACAGGAAAGAAAGCAGCTGGTCCCGCAGCGCTGTGGGCATGCGAGAGAAGAGACATTGCTGGGATGCCGTTCTTCAGAGTCACATCTCGGAACAGAACATCTTTGCTCCATGATCTCTTATGTAAAGAGTCGGAAAACTTTTTTTTCCGCCCCTTCAGGAAGGCACACATGTCCCTGTGCTGAGGACAGTGCTGGCCTGTGCTCATTCCCAACCCTTGCAGAGCCAGTCCCTTGCTGCCACCATGTGTTGAACTAGGACTTGGCATAGCTGGATTCTCCTCTGAAGTGCCTTTTGCCAGCAGAGTTTGCAAGAAACCTTATGGTCCTCAGAGCTGCTGGAAGAGGCATGCATAGGTGCAATGAATTCAGAGTGCTCAGTTTCTTCTCTGACCCTGGATTCAAGCTATCTTTATTTTTTTAATCATGCTTTCCTGCCCCCTGCCAAGGGATAGGTTTTAAGTCCATACAAAAATGAAGCAAGGGTTTCTGCCTTTCACTTGTTTTAAAGCAACCTGATATTTGCTGAGAAAATGTCATCGTATCGCCATGAAAACTTCCTACCCAGTTCTCAAATGGGAACTTTATTGAAACTTGTGAACTGAACTCGCTTTCAGTAGAACGTAATAGGATTCACGCTATGGGCACCGGTGAGTCTTCCACACCGAAAAAGCAATGGATTTGCATTTACCTTTAATTTAAAATGTTATGTGCCATTTCAGCTTTAAAACAAGGAATGTGTGATGGAAAGTTTAATTCTATCCCAAAATGTCCTGTGAACCTTGTTTACCTCTAGCGCAGCTTGCACGATGCATAGCACCGCAGCAGAGCTTGTTGGATTTGGCACAGACCGTTTCGGATGAAGGAGGCCCAAGCAGAGGGAGATGTCACGTGTGAGGGTGGGTTTCGTTCTTCAGCTATCAGCAAAACGGGTTGCTGACTGAATATGATGCAATATGACTTCATACAGACTGTTAAGTGTCTCGGCTTGAGACTCAGCTGTGTCAATGAATATATGGTAGAGCAAGTAATCTAAACCTGAGAATATTTCCTTCATCATCGATAAAGATGTGATTTTTTTCCATACAAAAGGAATAAGCTGAATTCCCAATGTTGAAACTTTTGTTCTAAAAGTGATCTGAAAGATGTTGGACTAAAAGCTGCATAGTGTCATATACTATGAAAAAGTGCTCAGGAGCTAAATGTTAACTTTTTTATCAGTGAGTCGGACATAAGGAAAATGCTTGCAAGAACAGGCCCGCTCAGGACAGCAAAAGCTGCCGCAGAGCTGGAAGCGCACAGCAAGGGCTGTGCTTCGCCCACAAGAGGGAGCTCCGTTAACATTAATAGAAATAGGTTAAAAAGTTACTATTCTCGTGAAAACTGCATCTCGGTCTGAAACGAATCAGAAAGAACGCGATGGGAAGCAACATAAGCTCATATCTTAGTCCCATGCATGCTTAAATTCCCGGCACTTCGCTGGGTAACCTTGATGCCAAAGTGATCAAGAAATTAGTCTGTGGAAGACAAGTCATGACTTGGTTACAGCTACGATGATCTGGAGACACACACCAAGCCAAGTTTGCAGGAGCAGATGATAGTGTGTTTTTTTTTTTTTAAAGCACCAAATAATACAGATTTAGAGGGGGGAGGAAAGCTTTTTGCAGTAGATAAGGCCTTGTACAGATCTTTAAAGTTGCTGCTTCTATTTCATACCTGAAGAAGGCTTTTGCTGTGGACTGTGAAAGGTTTTTTTTTTTCTCCACCTATATCAAGGGTACAATAAGGGATATAGCTCTCACAAATATTGCCTCACGTGGCATACAGAGAAGCTGCAGAGGCCCCTTGGCAGGTCCTTATTGCTATTACTAGAAGTCAGGTGGCTTCATCATCTTCAGGATTATTTGTGTAGCTTCTTGGGTTGTCTATTCGCTTGGAGCAGTAAGTTACCAAAAAAACCATCCAACATCTCTTTCATTATCTTAATTAAAAAAAAAAAAAGCACCAAACCATGGAATTTCATATTTGTGTTGAACCCTGAGAGGAGGGAGAAAGTAGCAGCATCAGATCTCAGAGGAGCAGGAGCCACTTTTCAGAAACTGCCTGGTATTTAGTAGTCTAATTTTGACATATCTGGGTTTTTCTTTTCTCCACTCTCCCTGTCCCTCTTCTCAACCAAAACTAGAAGCAGAATTCCTGAAATGAAGCAAGGAGAGTCCCTTCCTGACAGCATCCTCCAAATTCTGGCAAAATAGGAGTTCATTTCCAGACCAAATGTCCAAAGAAAACCCTGATATCTGAGGGTCATGGGGTACCTGAAAGGGTCGTTGAGCAACCTTAACACACCCCTGGGTGGGACAGGGCAGATGAGCCTCTGCAGAAACATTGGTGAGATCAAATGCAACGAGAACGACTGCCCCGCTGTGCCAGGAGCTCGTTTCGGAAGGACAATGTGAGCAAAAGCTCCGAGCCCGGAGCCTCTCTCCCCATCCCCAAAGACGTGGCTGGTACACAAACTCCACACATCTCGCCAGCCATGCGTGAAGACGCCCTGTTCATCCCTGCTCTCTCAGCCAGGGTGGTCGTCTGTGTGGAAAGCCTAAAGCAAACAAAGGCAAGCTGCAGCCAGATGTTGGGAGGCTTTCAGGTTCACTTAGCGTTCCCGGGGTAGGCAGCGCATGCATGCCTGTGCTCCCCGCTCGTGTGGATAAGCCCAAGCAGCCATAGCCTTTAAAACCTTTCCCTTTGCGATGGAAACCGCTGCTTACCTTTCCAGAACCATCTGAGCAAATACGGACCTCGCAGAAAACGTCAGCGATTCCCGATCTGTCAAGGCTGTGCTAAACAAACCCGGCCGAACAATTTACAACTCGACCTCACGTTGTGCCTGTAAATGGATTCTGTGAAAGGCCTTTTCCTGGGCTAGCTGTATTTTCCTGGTGTATACACCAGGCTAAATTAGCCAATTCAACAGCTCCCCAGAATCCCCTTGGTTTTGCTTTTTACTGGGGAGCGGGGATTTCAGGAGGGACTTGTTGCAAATCCCTGAAGCTCTGCTTTATCTCTTAGGCAGGAAGCATTTTCCTCTGTCTAGGGCAAGAAATTCTGCTCTGTGAAACAAGAGGCGAGATTTTGTGTTACCTTTATTTGGGTATTTGTGTGTCTTTGATGAATGTTCTTGAGAATGACTTCGCCCGAGTGACTTACAATCAGCTGCTGAAATCAAACTGACTTATTTACAAGTCTCGTGATGGATTTGGAGTGATTCCTCAAGTAACATGTTTTAAAAGTCACCATAATATCTGCATGGCAGAAGTTGCTTTTCTCAACTTGCCCTATGCAAGTGAACAAATCAGTTCTCGTGGCTACAGCCTGATCTTGTACAGACTGCAGAAACTGAGGCACGCACACCATTTTCCTTCAAGAAAGAGGGTTTAATAAGTACTTCTGTAGGAAACCAGGAACACAGTGGTAGAAAAGAATAAAAGGCATGGCGCTGAGGGAGAGCAACAGGAAAAATATTACACAAACTGCCAGAATTTTTCTCATCTTCTGCCGATTACACTTCCAGGTCGTGCAGCCGCACACTACGTTCGGGATTTGTAATTGCACAATAAACCTAACCCAGACATGGGAGAATCTGACATGATGTTTCTGTAATGAACATATTGCAGATGGACAAACGTGAATTTAAATTCTTTTTTCTGTCTATACACGCAAATGATGCATAACTCTTAAAGGTGACCAGACCCATCATTTCTTACTATAACAACCAGAACGTGAAAATATTATAAAAGTGGGGAAGACATATCTGATTGAGAACAACTACAACAGTATTGCTCCAAAACAGCGTTATAGGAATAGATGTCTGGATCTAGGTTGTTTGAAGTGAGGCTGAAAGAGGAGCGCGCTCTCTATAGCTGTTTGGTTACAATGCTGTTTATAGGATCAATAGGTGAAGTTTGACTGATTTAACCCCTTGTGGGTGATACAGGTAGTGTAAGAGTTGTCAGACGTGTCTTTTCTAAACGCTACTGCCAAGACTGAGCAGAATAATTTATTTTGCCCTGAAGTTTGTTCCACTAATTGCTGAGTGTATTGGATCTGGGAGTTGCTGTGTCTGGTCTTGCGTTATTTTGTTTTTCTG
This sequence comes from Balaeniceps rex, assembly GCA_013401315.1. Taxonomy (NCBI): domain Eukaryota; kingdom Metazoa; phylum Chordata; class Aves; order Pelecaniformes; family Balaenicipitidae; genus Balaeniceps; species Balaeniceps rex. The sequence goes on along the minus strand of VYZW01040885.1, from coordinate 132,018 downwards.
TCCAAGTCAGTGATGGAAATAGGAGCTAAGCACTTGCTTCATTCAGTAGGAAGACAAGACCAGGAAGGGAAAATGATGGGAAATCACTAAGTACCCTGTCTTTATACCACTGCTAATTGTCCCCTGTCTCATCTCCTCCACAATGTGCTGATGGCTCTGCTGAAGTCATGCCATAAATGCCAGGGGTGCTGCCAAGTGGGGCTCATCCCTGTAGCTGGGAGCATCAGCATTTCAGGGTTGGTTTCTGCTGGAAAGGGACTCGGCTCTGCTACTGTAACCTGCCGAGAGGAAACCTGTGTGTGCCTAAATGTCTCCAGAGACGTAATGTGGTATAAACAAGCAATGGTCATACTCTACTCTTCAATAATGGTATAATATTGAAAATAAACCTCATTGTTAACATTAAATAGTGCTTTCATTGCTGTCATCTTAGTCACATGCATATTTAGGTACTTAAGTAATCCTTGAGAATTCTTTGGAGCCTTTGTGCATTTAAGATTTCCCTCATCAGATATTTCAAAGTCCGTAGCCTTGATAAACAGCCCAGGACCTACCTCAATGAATCAGCTCAAGTTAAAACCTACACCAGGTCTGAAAGAATAGCATATATCCAAACACATTGGGATGATTATGGGATACCATTCTTGTTTCTAAATTAACTTTCCCAATAAAAAGTACATTTAAATCACAAAGACGACACTGTTTTTCCTGCAAACAGATCATGAGCTTGGTCTCCCAATAATTCCTGCCTGGATTACATTAAAATAAAGCTGTTAATTTCAAAGGCTTTCCTGAAAGATAAGTTAGGCTTCTTGCGCTCCTGGCTAACCAGCAACTGAGCACGAATATGACAGATTTAAAGATAGGATTAAGTGGTGTATTTCTTGTGAGGTCCTCAGAGCTGCATCATTTTACGTTGCTTCCAGGTCTGGTTCATGAACTACAATTTGATGCCAGCAAGATGACAGGGAAACATGGAAACAGGTATCCTGGCAGGCAAGCTGATGCTTTTCAGGCAAGATGTTAATCTAGATTCATGCTCGTGGCCCTCAGAGTTTACTGTTCAAATCTGTAAATTATATGAACGTTCACACATGAAGAAATACTTAAAGGATAAGAAATATATTGTCATAATGGAGCCTGAATGACAGGTCACAACGAAGACACAAAGTTTATAGTACACTTTTACTAGTACGTATTTTCTCTAGTATGTATTTTTCCTGCATCCTCCTCAACTTCGCTTCTCCTCCCCCAAAACAGAACTAAAGGTTCAGCGCAGAGCTGAAGGAAGAAGGACACATCTGTGGTAGGGCGAACGCTGAGCACCGGATCGCGAACTGTGTGTGAGCTGCAATTCTCACGATCCCCAGGCTGAACTTTGTAAATAGACTTGGCAAGGATTCTCGCCTGGAGAAAACAGGCTTGGAGAGGTTATAAATAAATAAACAACCAACTTTCCTTCTCCTGCAGGCCCTTCTCTCCCCTCCTGACCGAACTCTGGGAGGACGTAAGTGTCTGGTCCATTGCAAATTGGCTGTGGCATCTCTTTATTTTGATGCTGAGAAAGGCAAACTGTTTGTATCTCTCTATTACGGTCCTGCCTCTGAATGGGGAGCAGAGCATGTAGTCAGCAGCTATACAAAGGGGAGAAGACGTTCATTCTGTCATAACATGTGATTTAAAGTCTCAGGAATAAGCTACAAAAGCTTGGGTGTGAATGAGAACGTGGTCCCTTCGGAACTAAACAGTTTATCTTTTATTTTAGAGACAAGCGCTGATTTTGTCGTCCAGAAATACCATGTACCCCAAATCTATCCCTTGCATCTCCCTACTGTCTATACATGCAACTAAATATGATGGAATATGGGGAGTTGGGAACACAGAGTCTTCTGCAAGCTTCTCTTTGCTACAGTGTTAGACAGAGCTCTCTCTACTGTGATCTCTGTAATTGCTGAGAATCCTCCTGGAAAATCAGCAAAATATTTTTATAGCTGATATATCTTAAAGCTGAACCTTAGGAAACTGCATACTATACAGCTACAGCACTGATGTGCCAGCTGGTGAGTACCTGGAGGATGTCAAGTGTCTCTCAAGATACTGAGTGTTCATCACCAGTTGGTGACTCGTTGGTCTTAGAGCAGCAGAGATGGCAAGGAAGGTCTCGGCATTTCCCAGGAGAAGCCGTTCCCCTAGGAGGGTTAGGCCCACTGAGTAATTCCTACTTGATGTTGACTGTAGGGTGTGTTGGGATGCTGCCTGGAAACGTGAACCATGAAAAAACCATCCTTGGTGGCAAAGCCGTGTCCTGCATACCAACAGGAGTGCTCAGGCCCTCCGTTTGCTGCTGATTTGCATTACAGAGGAAGCTATATCATTCAGGGTGGAAAGAAAAAAGCAAATCAGCCCTTTTTAATAAGCTGGTGAACCACCACGGAGCTGCCCACCTTTTCTTTACTGTAAGGCTGGGAGTCTCTACTTGCGGCACAATTGTGCGTCTCTGCACAATCACGACGTCGCCTCTCCTCGTTGCAGACGAAGAAGGGAAGGCATTCACTTGCTGCTGCCTGAAAGCTGGCTTCAGCTCTTCGTGAAACCATAGATACATCTGCTTGTACCATCCAATCCCTGACGTTTCGCCCAGAGGGTGAATATCCAGACATTGTCATTTCAGCACAAGAAGCTCGATGCATTTATTAATCAACCTTTTTGCTGAGTGGAAGTCTGGCTGGTCTCTCCTAATATAGTCTAAATCCCTCGGTCTGCTTCTATTACAAGGCTTACACAAAAGAACATTTTCTTCTACTCTTTCTTACAGAAATGGGAAGACTTGAATGCTTTTTCTTTTTTTTTCCCCTGGGTCTTCTTTTGACTGACTGGGATTTTTCATGGCTGTATCAGAAAGTTGGACATTCCCCTTTGTTTCGGAAGCATTCGGTGATGGATCACATTTTAATTGGCGCTGAGGTTTACAGAAAAAGGGAGCACCACAGGAAGTTATTAGAATAACAACACTACGCATCTGCACAGGAATTAAAACTGCAAATGTAGGGGGCATATTAATTGCTACCAAATGCTTTGTTTTTCTCCCCCTCAAAAAGCCCAGCTCAACAGAAGTTTTTTTGATGTGTATTTTCCCGTCTTTCCGTCCCAGTCAAAATGTAAGCGATTAGATTTGTGGCGTTTTAGTCTTGGATATAAAATTTCTACTACAGCATGTTTCAAAGTATTTGCAAAAGAGATAAACACGTTTGTTTTGACAAGGAGGATCCTGATGGCTGCAGACAGATATGGCTTGTCCAAGACTCTCGTTCCCACAGCAAGAATCTGAGCGTGGTCTCTGTACTAGCTCGTGCCAAAGATGGTCAGAATGTTTTGCCTTTCCTTTTTATTTTTTCCCTAAGAAATTATTGATACGTTGTCACGGAGCTATAATTCTTATTGCTGCTGAAAACAGAATGTGCACATTGTGAATAGTTTTAACTTGTTGTTTTTTAGTTTTGTAAATGAAAATTAGGAAAACAGTAGGAAGTAAAGGAAATATTGTCCACAGATATCCATAAACAATTTCAGCTGATTGAAACCCAATTTTTTTTCAGGAAAGGAGAAGGTTGGAAATACTTTGGACAGCCTGGGTCAATGGCAAAGGTGGTGAGCCACTTCAGCGTCTTCCTTTCTTTTTGTCTTTATTTTATTCCAACACATTATTTTTCTCTGTTCCTCACTGATATTACTCCAGAAATTTTCCCTTATGCTACTTCTTAAAGGCAGTGTCCTACCATCAATAACTGTCAAAGGACATACCTAGAACTGATGGCTTTTCAGGTCTTAAGGAACTATTAGGTATATGGGTAGTATCTAATTTATATTGGAAGACCCATTACGTGTTTGTTGCACTACTAGGAACAAACAAAATATTTAAGGGGAAAAAAAACAAAAGATCATGTAAACCTATTTAATGAAATTATTTTGTGCTTCTATTACCGTAACTATTAGTACAACATGGCTCTCGATGGCTGTTAGAGCTTAGGTGCTATTCGTTAAGGCCTGGTCTTTGCAGCTAACAAATATTTTCTTGAGAAAGCAAAATTCTTGGGTATCTCCTTGGGCTTGCTGATGCTTTACCAAAAAGACTGCATGAGGCAGACTGTACCAGAGGTGGCCCAGAAGGAGAATTCTTGCTATTGAAGACAGAAAGAAAATTTAGATTTCTTTTTGCTGATACCAACTTGCTATGCAATCTGTTGCTTGCTTTCCCATCCTGAAAATGGGAAATCCTGAAAATGACCTACTTTGGAAAGGACACAGGTGGATTGTTTTGACATCTGCAGAAACTCCAGCTATCAACAGCTAAAAACCAGCAGTTTATTTAGCTCTTCACGTGCATTTCATGTATCTAAATATTTGCTCAGTTTCACCCCCGAGGGATAAGATCTGCATGCACAGAGGTGATTTGACATTGGAAAAGGGTCATGATACAAGCCCCGAGAGGATGCAAAATGCCATGTGAAAAAGCACATCCCTGCTATCAAAGCGTTACCATTTTGGTCTTCCTTGTAAGGATATCCATCTCCTGGTCTCTCTTTAGCTTCCTCAGTTTACTGAACAGACACGTACCCCTTCTACTACACATCAACTTCAAATATCTTGTGACTGTCTCATGTAGAAGGTCAGAAAAAAAAATAAGAAAAGGAAACAAATGCATTGGTTTATCTCAAGCTGCGATTACAGGCTAGCTCTTGAAAGGTGTAAAAGCCTACACAGCTCTCCTCAGCCTTTGGCCTTACTCCCAGCTGGTCTTGGCTGAAAAATCTCCAGTGCACAGGTGGGATTTAGTGAAATAAACAGCACCATGGGGATGTCAAGTGCTTGTTGATAAATTCAAGCACAAGCTTCTCCATGTCCTGGTCTTCCTCTCCCATCTTGCACATCTGTGACTTTGGCATCAGGCCTAGAGGAAGGACACACAGCTGAAACAAAGAGATCCAAGTCAAGGAGGCAGGCAAAAAAAATTCCTATCAGATGGGATGCAGACGAAGACTGTGCGGAGAAAAAGAAAGCCAAGACCTGGAACTCTTCAAACTCAAGAAGACATTGCAAAAGGCGTGCTCAACTGACCGGTGGTGCATTGCTTCTGCCCACGCTTCAAGTGACAGCCCCTCTCCTTTCAGGCCAAAATGACAACGGGTTTAAGTGGCGTGTTTGGCACCTTGCAGTTTTACAGGATCGCCGGCTTTCCATGTGTGTTGGCCCAACAGCTAAGCATGCTATTGTCAGCGAGGCTTTTTCACTTGAACAAATACTTCAAGGAGGAATCCTGCCCTGTAAGTGTGTTTCCAGGCATTACCTCATAACAATTGTTTCTAAATCTCCAGTGTTTTCACTGCTCAAAAGGGTTTGCCTTTATTGGAGAGAATAAAAAGAAGTGACAGTAGATGACAGCTGCAATGGGCTGTTTGCTGGGCACTCTTTGTTCAGTGTCACTGCCGAATTGTTCCGGTTGGGGGGGGAAATAGGCAAGCCGCTGACTCAGGCAGGCGTCCCTCCCCCGGGATCCAAATGACTGCTCAAAATATTGCCTTCAGACATCTGGTTCAGGATGGCCAGGGAATTTCAGATGCAAAGCTCACTGGTGGGAAATGCTGATTCATCAAAACAGAACCCATTCATAGAAACGGGTTGGTTTCATGAGTCTGGCAAGTGAAAAAGAAAAGCTTTCGCTGCGGGGTGAAAATACGTGCGGCCAATCTAGATGGAGATCGGGAATTGAGAAGGCTCAGTGGACATGGGAAGCCAAGGACTATCCTGTCTAGGTCAGCCTGGTTGGACTGGAGGTAGGGTTGTGGGCTGTTCCTTTGTAAAGGACAGTGCTGTTTGCAACCGCAGATCCAGAGTTGAGTGGTTAGGGAAAAACACAGGGGAATCTTCATCTGGGATTTTGGTTTCAATTCAGCTATATCTTATGGATCTGAGCTCACAGGCTGGGAAGCGGACTAATTCTGATCATATACGTTAAACTTTCCTGCCCAGAGCCACTCATTCGTGCCTCACACGCAGCAAAGTTTTTTAAATGATCTGCAGGAAGATGATTCAGTCGTTGCTACATGGAAGGTACTGAGACCTGGCAAAACCATTTTGTGAACCTCACTTTAATGCCCAAATGCTGATATACAGGTGATAGAAAGACAGCCTGGTGCCCACGTACAAAACCTTATCAGTCAGACGTGGAGATATCACAGAGCTGTCGGACTATCTGGGTTGGGAGGGACCTCTGGAGTCCATCTGACCCACCTACTCCTTCAAGCACAGCCGTCGTCAAAGTCAGATGCAACTTCAAAGCTGAATCAGGTGGCTCAGGGTCATATCCAGACAATTTTTTAGTATGTCCAAGGATGGAGATCCCACAGCTTCTCTTGGCAACATTTTTCAGTATCTGACCACCTCCTTCTAATATCAAATTAACCCTTCCCTCATCTTCTCCCACTGTTACACACAGTCATTTTCTGGGACCCCATCTCCCATGGGAGGCGGTGCTAAATTCCTTTACTTCAGCACCAGCACAATTAGTGCAACACTGACGGTCACAGATGATAATCCCACAAAGGCAGGGAACATTTATTTAGCTGCTGCTATTCAGCCAGTTAATGGTGTTCACTCTGTGCTTTGAATAGTTATTGGCCATTCCGTAATCTGCTTTTTTACACTGCTGAACAGCCATTTTAAGCCTCTAAAGGTGAATCCTCCACTGGAACTTTGCTGCACAAGACCCCGTAATATTTGTTTGTCCTGAACTTTTTCTTCTTTAAAGTATTATGATTTTATTATGAGCATATGTAACTGATGGTTTTGCTTTTTAAAAATTGTCTGATATTTGAAATTCCATGTGACAGTGAACGGGATAACGTGTACGTGAACCGATTCTCAAAGCTGAATGCGATCCGCAGGGTACAAATGTGGACCAGCTCTCTTATGATATTACGAGATGCTCTTTCTGCCCTAACGGCAGAAGCGTATTTACTTTGGGAAGGTTGATTGTTCTCTGTTGTCATTGTATAATTTCAGGAAGACCTGGAACACAACAAACATTAGCTACTCTCTGCCTCTTCCTAGGTATCAAATGGTTTCTTAGAGCGTTAATCTCTAGGGTAATTCTTTTCCTTAGGGTTGTCAAGCACTGGAACAGGCTGCCCAGGGAAGTGGTGGAGTCCCCATCCCTGGAGGTATTTAAAAGCCAGGCAGACGAGGCGCTTAGGGACATGGTTTAGTGGTGGACAGGTACGGTTGGACTCCATGATCTTAAAGGTCTTTTCCAACCAAATGACTCTGTGATCAGTCAGCGGTGAAAACCAAGCCCAGATCTTTCAAAGGTATGAGTATGAGGTCCAAATTTAGCCCTGAATGATGTGTGCACGAGGGGTGGGGGAGCCTAGCACAGGGCCTCAGGTGCAGGGGCTCCTGGGGAGGAACAGGGATGGAGGAGCTTTGAGGTCCTCCAGGGAGAATGTTTCTAGGTGAGCTGGAAGCCCATGAGCTATCTCAGCTCTTGCCCTACTGCCTTACGCTGAAGGAGATGCCAACTCATTAGCATATTTAGAGCCAGAGGATAATCAGAAAGGAAAACAAAAAAGGGAATGTGAACATTCAAAGCACTTTGTCATGCGTCAGGCCCGGTGCCAATGCTTGCCCCCCACGCCGTAGTGCACATGCCTCCCATGCCCCTCTCCCAGCCCCCCAACACCCACCCTTGCTTCAGGACTACAAAGCCATCCCAGGGAAAAACCAACACCGCTCCAGAAAAACAAAACAAAACAAAAGCCCCCCTTACAACAATAGTCTGTCAGGCGTGATTTACTGTGCCTGCATCCACTGGGCAAGCTTCATTGAACATTCTCAATCCTCCGGGTTCCCACACTGGTTTGCTTTCCTGCAACTCAACGGGACACAAAGACACAAGTAGATGGGCAGTAAATAAAACTGATGTCTTTTGTGTCATTGTGTGGGGGCCTTTCTCTGGGGGAGGCAGAATAAATGAAGTGTGAAATGTGATATGAAATCAATTTCTTCTCTCAGGGGGCTGGGTAGGGAGGGAGTAGGTGGACTTTGTCATGGTCTCAGGGATACCCAGCAATATATTTTTCATCTGTTTCTTGAGCTGGTTAAAGAAAATCACACTTCTCTTTGCATTTGCCCAAGTTCCCACTTTTTTCCTTTGTATTAAAGATAGCTGTAAGTATGAGGAACTGGCATCCCTCTTGATCTTCCTCAGTATATACGAGATAACAACAGCCGTTCTTCCACAGAAGCACAGTTCCCCAAGACCAGGTGTACATATCTGGGGGTAAGGGTGGCCTCCTCTTTCCCGTGCTGCAGTCTATCCGAGTTTCTTGCACATCCTTCTGCCCTTGGCATTGGTCATATCACCACCTCACTCCTCCGTCACCCTCAAAATGTTCCACCCTGGAAGATCCAAAAGGGTTTTGGTGGAGAAAGAAACACTACACACCATGTAGCGTGTCCTCACTTCAAATAAATGTGCGCAGCACCGTGGGTGTCAGCAGAGAGTGGGAACTTGTCCGTGTCTGAAGATGTGACCTCCAAGCGTGGTTGTTTTCTTTTCGTTCTGTGGATTTTTTTATTCAAGCTGTTTCTGATGTGAAGCGTGGGATTTCTGCAGTTATGCAAAAATGATAAAGGACAGGAAATCAAACCTGATATGTTGGACATGCTAGGGAAAAAGAGCAGTGACATTTATATACTGTGTATGTAGATGAGATACTCCAGGAATAAACTGCCAAACAACATAATAAATTAAATAATACAAACCACGATTGCCTCGCTAGCATCTCCCACAACACCCCCCTGCCACTGGACTTGCTGCAATAATCTTGCCTGCTACGTGTATTCAAGCAGTTGGATGTCTGAAAATCAAGTTGTTACTATAAGTCTCCCTTTTCTCCTGTAAATATTTGAATTTGTGCTCCTTTTCCATCCCCAGATTCTCCTAAGGTATGCAGTAGCCCAGGTTCATGTTTGGATCGTTGTCAGCCTGAGCCTTCCTGCCACCGCCACCCACCCAGCTCAGGGGCTGGACCAAACCTCGGCTGGGCAACTACATCTTTCCTGTTTGTCTGGTTCTCACCTTCCCAGATTTTATCTCCGCATATTTGTGCTAAGCCTGCGTGTCACTGCACAGCAAACAGCGGGGGATGATCCTTTCCAGAAAGTCCATCAGTGCCTTTTGCCTTTTCTGTTGAGGGACGTTTGGAGGCACGCTTATTACAGCCAGATTCACACCGCTACACCTGGACTGGTTTGTCCCACTCAGGAAATAGAAAGCAGCTTTTAAGCTAATTGAGTGGATTGTTTGACAGCTGCTTTGTATCACTGACACTGCAAAACAGCCCGAGCACCCTCGGGTTTGCAGAGGGCAGGGTGGCTGGGTGGGCTCAGCTGGGCACTGCGGCCCCTCCGCCAGCAAGGAACATCTGCCTGGGAGCATCCAGCCCGTCCTAACACGCATCCAACCCGTGCTACGCCTGCCTGCCCCTCCCTAAGGGCTGCAGGGGCACTGAACGCTTGGACACCTTTCTTTTTACACGGTGGAGGCAGCCAAGAGGGATCTTGCCGCAGAGTTTTACTTTGAGATGAATCACGAAGTGTAATAGTGCAGAGGATTTTTTTCTTGCTGCTGTATTTCTTTCCCCGTTTAGCATCGCACCCTGGATGGGTTGGTGAAGATGCTACAGCATAACTGTTAAATGTTAACAGTCACACCTCTTAATCTGGTTAGGATGCTTTGCTTGATTTGAAAATTGTAATATAAAATATAAACGTGCCACCACAAGCCTTGACATCAGCTTTAGAAAAGCTGCATTTTTTTTTTTTTTTTCTTGTAGGACTTTCATCTATCTCCCTGCAATTACTGTTACGCTGATATATTTCAACAATAAACAACTTCTGGACCTTCGTAACACCTGCAATTGCAGCACGGTTACTGATAGCAGCAAGGACGGCGGCGGCCGCAGTAGGTGAGACTGCAATTTCTCCCGGGGAATTATTCAGGGTGTTAGATTGCTTCTGCAAACTGCCCCAGCCTGATAAAGGCGGTTGTTTCTGTGCTCAGCACATTGTTCGCTCCCTCAGCAGATGGAACAGATTAGCCGGGCCCTGAAATGTTGTTAAATAAAATACGCAAAAAGAAAATACAATTATTGCTAAAGTGAAAACATACCGCATGGGATTATTAAAAGACCAAGATGTTTTACATTTTAAGGATGTTCTTCAGGTTTTTTTCCGTCCTTCATGCACCAAGACCTCGCAGGGGTAGCGTTAAACTTTTCCATCTGATCTCACGGAGCTTTCGCCCTGCAGAGCTATGTCATCCCCGCAAGGGATGGCGTTGCCCTCTCTCCTCCCCGGCCGAGCGCTCAGGGCCGCATGCTGGGATTTCCAGGGGTCCAAATCCGTGCTTACTCCTCTGTCACTGAGCACCAGGCACGCACGGGAGCTGGGGCTTGGCAGAGCTTGTGATGACTATGTGAAGCGCAGGTTTCTTCTGCTACTCATCCCCCATGCCCTGGTGCAGTGAAAACCTATGGCCAGGAGCTTTCCCCTCTGTAAGAAAAGTCCTCTGGCTGTGATTTCTCACCAGATCCCATCTACACCAGGTTGTAGACCATGTACAATGGACTCTGGCCTCCTAACTTCTCCAATGCGTTTGTGCTCTGTGATAACCTCAGTCTAACAATCATTATTGATTTTAGTAATACCAGCAAAGATGATTTTTAAAGTGGTCTGCAAATCTTCTTGATCTAACAAGGATCACTTTGGGTTGGAGTTGTTGACTAATTGCAGGGGTATACGCAAGAAGATGGAGGGTGGAGGTGGACAACATGAGGGCTGGAATGAGTATTGCTGTAGAAAATACAACCGGGTTTAGAGTAGGGTGGGTGATTCGTTAATGATTCCCCTGCTCATAGAGTTAGGCAACGCTGGGTTAACAAGTTTATTTTTGCCATGTGCTTAATGGCTTTTCTGAATCTGGCTGCAGGAATGCAATGCCTTGCAGACATTTTCAGGTGTGTGATGATAATAAATCACTTCTTAAATGGCCTTAGAAAGGGAGTTTTGAATTAAGCTGCGCCCATTAATGTTCAAGGTCTCTCCTGAGCATCACTCGATCTCCTTAATGTTTCTCAACCTAAATCATCTCATTAATGATGTATGAAAAATATACTCAGCTCCTTGAAACCGTTCTCTTCCATTTGGCTTTTAATGACTGGGGGGATCCTGGTGATTGGTGACTGATGACAGAACTTCTCCCCAGAAATCCAGACCGGCTTTTCACCATGCTGTCACCCACTGATGTCTAGCCACTGGAAACGAGCACCTCCGGGGGTGAGCTTGCAAGAGATGTTCAGCCCAACACATCTGTACCGCAGAACGACCGCGGTGCGCACAGCTGGGAAAGGGAGGAACGTACCCGGTGGCTACCGTCCTAATTAATTTGAAAGCACGCTTATTAGACAGCAATTGGTAAACACAAAGCAATAAATAGAAAGTCCCCACTTCAAATAGATTTTCTTTCAGCCACATGGAAAATTCCACCTACGTTAATTTAAAAAGGTCAGTCAAGCTATATTATAGAAAATTGCAGAAATTAGTGGAAACCCCCCAAAGACTGTTCTAGTTAAGGTGCTTTGCCAGCAGAAGAGTGGGGATGTTTGCTGATGGCTTACCAAAAAAATTTTGAAATTATGTACACATCTTTAAAATAGAACACAAAATAGAGTCCAACTGATTTTTATAAGGTGAACCACGTACCTTCAAATGAACCGTGACTTTTTAACGGAATGATGATGGGATCACCGGGGTGTTTTTTCCTCTCATGGTACCTTGAGAATGCACATCCGTGTGTGTGTGTGTATAAATATAAATATTTGTTTAAAATTTTGACATTTCCTCTTCTAAGAAAAAAGTGAAAGTCTCTGGTATGTCCAATATGCTGATTTTTTAGTACGCAGGAATATTTCTTTGGTGGAAAACTTTTCAGAAAACTAAATATTAGGGAAAGTATTATGGAATGTATTTGCCGTGGCAAAGATAATAACCAGCAATATGAAACTGCTGACCAATACTTTGCATTTTAAAAATGTTGTGCAGATTCATGAAAAAGAGGGAGTCCAGGGAAACGAAATGCAGCTACTTTTGATGACAACTTTCTTTCCTTTAAAAACCAACTTGCCTATAGCAGACTCAAATGAAAATGGTGAACGCAGTGTTTTGTTTCATAATATTGTAACTACACAGGAAATTTGCCCCAGGCTTTGCCACACTGAACCAGGATTTCCACCCACGTGGAAAGCCCAAAGATAGCGCAGCCCTGCTGTGACCATTCCCGCTGGGGACCCTGCCAATGTTGGTGACCCTGCCAACACCGTCAGCTGCCCACATGTGTCCTCCAGGATGGAGGGACACCAGCTGTTTCTGGCGTGAGAGCTCGTGTTAATGCAGGACTGTGCACTTGTCCTGTAAAGCGTCAGCTTCTGGACAAGCCAGCCTTACAACTGCTAAAAGCCTTCACCTATTTTACTCAAGATCAGATCTTAATAATCAGGTAGACTGTCTCTAAACACTGGTTTCAGTACATTGGCTTCCTGAACTCCTGTGTGACCAAGCTGAAATCTTAATGTAGTTTTCTTGTTGATTAAATGACCTTCCACAAGCTTAGACCATAAAATCCTCTCTCAACTCCACAACTAAATGTGATGGCCATTGGCTGGGAGACAGGGCCTCAGCATTGCGTTGGCTTCAACCCAGTACTTAGAGATGGTGAATTGGTTAATACAATAACAGGCTGGATTTAAATCTTAACTCTGCTACAGCCACCCCAGGTAATTTTATCAAGTCACTTAATCCATCAGTATCTCAGATTCCCCAATGAGAATTCAGGAAGAAAAGCATTTTCCTACATCACATGAAGTGTTCAAGTGTTTTGCAAAGAGGCCTCTATGATGTACTTAGGGATTTCCTATATGGAAGCTTAAACACCTAAACTCCTGTCAGAACCCCTCAAAATGTTCCAGTCCAATAAAGTTCAAATGGGGAATAACACATTTGTTAAAACAGGCAAAATTTTATATTAAGAGGATGACATGGCCAAGAGACCATACATACCTCAAAAGAAAATGAAGACAAGGTTACCCAGCCAATGTAAACTGAATTGGCGTGGTCAGTGTTTTTAAGATTTTAGAGACACTTGGAAGGAAAGAGGGAAAAAAACCACAGCCAAGTCTCAGGCATTGCACAGTCTGTGTACACTCCAGGAGGAAACTTGGGTTATGAGCAAATATTTTAGTACAAATCAAATGCCTTCCAGGGATAAGCAGCTGGAGAGGCGGGAAGAAATTAATATTGGAAGCTTTAGAACTTCCCAGAACTATTCTCTCCCTCCTTGATTGAGGGAATTAACTTTTATTTTATTAACTTTTTAATGCCCTTCTCCCATCCAGGGTGCTCTCTCTGAATTGCTTCTCCCCTCCTCCAAAAGGGCTGCCCCGGGGATGTTGCTCTTCTTAGGCTTTAAGTAGCAGCTGGCTGTGATTAAGTGGATTGGGAGGATCAGTGCTTGATTAACTTTCTGCTGCTATTCGTTTGCCCAGGTTCCTGCAAGAGAATTAATTTCTTGGTTCGGCAGAATGTTGGGCTCTAATGGATACCAGACATTTCAAGCCCACCCAGAGTACGCGGTGCCAGAGTCCTTGTTTTAACACATTTGGGCTTCATACTCCTGTCCTGCCAAAGGTAAAAGTCATACAGACACTGACGGGAATTTTTCTACTCTGCTTTTTAGTCTTAAGTGTTCGTAAACTTATGACCAGTTTCTGTCCAGCTCTGTATCTTGCTTCCTATTATTTAGTTATTGCCTCTTTCATTGGTGTATGTAGGTAGACACTTTTTTCTTAACCAGAAGAAATCTCTGTGTAAAGCCAGTAGAAGAGAAGCATGTGTTTAAGTGTTGTGCTATACGAAATGTTCTTTTATTTACCAAGCTAGTTCATAGAATCATAGAATATCTTGAGTTGGAAGAGACCCATAAGGATCATCGAGTCCAGGCACATGCTTTCCTGAAGAGGGGTCTCAGAGCAGAGCCACTTGGCCGGCTCCTTGGCCAGGCCTTTGGAAAGCAAGGCGTAGGGTCTCCAGGAGGGACAGCCATCCAGAGGACCGTGGTCTTGATTTGCCGCAAGGGCAGGAGAGCTTGCCGATCCTTTGCAAACAGTTACACTCGCTGGCCAAAAGCTAAGTATAAGTGTCCCCAAGTGGCCAAGCATTGGACAGATTTTATAATATTCTTTTCTTTTTTGAAACTGAACCACAGAAAGGTGTGGGGAAACTGAGATGTGCACAAAGTAAAACAAAATGCTCCCATTAACAGGCATCATTAATTGATCAAGACTAACTCTAATATTGCCATCATGTCCTGCTCCAGACAACTCCTACAATAATCTTAACAAATCACTAGGTGTCAATAATTGAGCAGAAGAAGCAGCTTTCCCAAGGAACTTCTACTTAGTTTAAACTGTAAGGTAACAATAGTAATAATTTTTTTTTTTTTTAAAAATTGAGTAAACACGGAAGCTTGGCTGTGCTTCTGCACTAAATTATGCCTTGATGGAAATGAATAAAGCTCAAATGAAGTCCACAGACATCTCCTAATTATAGCACAAGGTTTTCTTCCACTTAGTTTTTCATGAAAGACTTCTGATTTCTTCTTCTTATTCTTCATGGAAGTATAACGTATTGGTTAACCAGGAGAAAAGAAACAAAAAAGATGAAACTCTTGATCTCTCTTGCTCTCCGTGTTTGTCGGCGTAGATCAATTGTGAAGTTTAAACTGGGTATGGAAATTCACTGCTTGCAACATGGCTAAAAAGAAAGAGCATGGATGATTTAACAATTTACATAACCTGAGAGACTCAGCTGCGAATTGAATGAATGGACCTCTTTGTTTCTCTAAACTGAAATAGAGGGGGAGAACAAAAAAAAGAAAGTTTCTTACATAATTGTCTCTGTGACTGGCATGATAGGAAATTTTATGTCTATTGGTGGAATTAAGACTGGGGCATGCTAGAAAACACAAAACAGTAGAGGAATCGTACGTATCAACTAATAGAGAGTGACAGACCCGGCCTTGCTGCACAAGCCCGTGCTACTCTTTGCGTTATTGTCCTGATTAGATTTGGCTCCCTTTTCCAGCAGCCAGCCTTTGACAAGTTAGACCGCATCCCTGGAGCTTCTGAACTCCTAAAAGTGTTGCAGATCCCGAGAGTTTGAAACCGATGCGTGGTTTTACAAGGTGCACGGTCTCCTTCAGGCGTGATTTTTGCGGATTCAGTGCCCGCTGCCGGAGACTGAACAAATCCCTTCACTGTAGAAGCCAAGGGGTTAAATTATTTGGCCTGTGTAAGCGTCACAGGCTTAACTACATTAACACCATGCTCCCTCCGGCCTTGACATGCACAAATCTCTGAATGTGGAAATATTTTGCTGTCTTTACGTGGGCACGTATGCTTGTCGAGTGCGAATTCCTACAACAAAAGCCAGGCAAACCCTCAGCTGTGTTAGAAACCACACCGGCCTCCAAACACGGCCACCCATCTTCAGATGCCAGAGAGACGGCTGCCTCTGCTTTACCTGCTGCCTGGATCAATAGTCTTTAATTTTTAAGGCCTGTTAATCCAGCACGTTTTCACCAGCCTGAAAGTCCCAGTCAAATAAACAGCTGGAAATGAAAGTTGGGAGGGAAAGGCCACGCTCACCAGAGTTCAAACCTCTGGCACACATCTTGCTGCAGCTCTGTACGCAAGAGCAACTGGTGGCATATGGTGCGTATCTCCTCTCCAAAGCTAGTTCAAGAGGCAAAAACAAACTTCACCTTTTGGAATGTAACCAGCAGATGAAAACAAATTAACCTCTTTTTTTTTTGTTGTTGTATATTTTAACCCAATGTCTGTTTTAATGTCCTGCTTTACAGCTTTTTTATGATAAATTCCTCAATTTGCTACCTCCCTCTGAGCAGAATCAGTCCAAGTCAACAACTCCTCCATCAGTCATAGCCAGGACATGTTGTTTCCAGTGCCTGGACCCCGGTTCTCTGTTTGCTGCCCCACTCATTGTAACAAACGCTCCGGAGACGGTGTTTGCTTTCCATGTCAGGCATTGCTGGCATGACCAAATGGTGGCCTGTAACGTGCATGTAACTTGGGGCTTTGCTACTTTGGTTTTTTGGTGTGTTTTTTGTTTTCTTCCCAGAATGGAGCTTTATTATTAAATGAAACCTCTTAGTAAAGCGTCATGGCATAATGTATGCTACCAGGTAGGCAACGCTTGTTTCAGAGCAGGTCTTGACCGTATAACCCACATCATTGTTGCAACGTGTATTAATAAACACCTGGGGCCTCGTACAATTTATCCACGCTGCCTTTTGAGCCTGCATCAATACCTTCTCCATCCTCTTTTATGTGCTTGTGTTTTTAAGTATGAATGAATACTCCTAAGTGACAGCGTCGCCCATGCAACTGATTTCACCACAACGACATCTTTGATTATAAAGAAGACATGTTTCTAAATGACATAAGTAGTTTCTCTGCGATAAAATTTACAGTCCATCAGATAAACAAGTTGTCGCTGAGTGTTCCCTCTTCTACTTTGGAAGAGAGATGAATAGGCAGTAAATCTGGCACTACTGACAGAAAACATCTCTCTGTAACGTGCCTGGGCAGGCTGGCATCGTGAGGAATAGCTCTAGTTCTGTGGGATTAACATTATAAATTGCCTTCCTTCCCGCACTCTGAAATGCAGAATGTTTCAGCATGCAGAGACAGCTCGGTTGGGCTTCTTGGCTATTAACGAAGCTGCGGTGTTTAGTTCAGCTTGACTGCCGTCTTCTTCTGGCATATCTACAGCTCCATCCCATGCAATCTAATTTATGTCTCGGAGTGGACGCTGCCTTTATGCAGTGTTTGTGGCCACGTTATTGGGATCAGCCCAGTGTAAAGTCAATGGTAGGATTTAACCACATGCAGAAGACACAGTGGAAACACAGCTCAGGCTTTGAAATGTGATTCTTTAGGTCCTCACCTTTCCCAGCAAGGCAGAGTAACGGTGGTGCTGGAAGGTTTCTTCATACTATTGTTTCAGAAATGTGCGACTTTTTGAGTCAAAGAGTACTGATCCACGCTAAGCGGAAGGGTCATCCATGCTGCTTGGACATCCTATGTCCCTGACTTCCTACGGCACTTGTGAAAGGCCAGGAACTAAAATTGTGTCTCCTCCAGCACTCCTGTGTAGGATGATTTATATTGCAGTCAAGGTGAGCCCAGGTGGGAAAGCTTCAGCTTCACTGCTGAACAAGTGCTCCCCTACCCCTGGGCTCTTTGTAGCAAAGTGCCTCCATGTCACCTCATCACCTCCTCTCATCCATATGCTCCGCATCCCTCCTTCGTTCGTGTCTCTGCAGCAGGTTTCTCCTAAGGACTTCATATAGGATAGGAAACTATAAAAAGTTTCCATCATAACACCAAGCAGTAAATTCAGCGTTGGAAGCAGGCTTTTGTGTTTTTATGAAGGGAAGCACTGAGGAAAACACCTCTTGCCCGGCCGATCTTGTGCCATGAAAATCTGAGACAGACTTAGCAGAGATGTGGACAACAATTATACCTTGTACCCTATTTCTAGCTGAGCTTGGCAGTTACACTTAGGGAAAACATTTGTAGCAGAGCCTGAGTTTGTCACGTCTATTAAAGTCAAGATGTGATATTAAGAGAACCAAAGCCTTTTCCTAACTATAAATATCCATCCAATGCCTTGGTAATGTTTGTGAAGTCCGGTGCAGCTGACTTTTGATTTAGTCCACAGCTTTTCTCTAAAAACATTGTGGATTCTTTAAATAATAATAATAAAAAAAAAAAAAGCAGCAGCAAGAATTAAAAAAAAAAAATCTAAGCAGGCAGAAAGGCTTGCTATCACAACAGAAGTTTTACCTTTTCTGCTACAATGAAACAAATACAGAGGGATGAAAAAAGGTCAGGTTTTTTAGAAATGCTAGGGAAAAAAGTCACATTTCAGTTCCTGGAAAGGAACTTGAAGGTTTGCGTTGAGGATACAACCTGGCCAGCTCCCTTCTGTAGGAATCAAAGATGTTATTTTTGTCTTTGATTCTTCTCGTCATTTTCAAAGCCCAGTTTACTTAGGAAATGGTTGTACTCTGTGTGTGTGTGTGTCTGCAGGCAGGTGAATCATTTAGATACGTTATTTTTTAAAGCTTTCTGTATGATTTTGTCTAGGTGTAGAAGTCTCAGAGATGATATGCTGCTAAAATTTTGTGAAAGTGAACAAATAGCAGAGGTGCCCAAATGCATGGCACCACTAAGGCCAAGATGACGATGGGAGCTCAGCCTCACTGTTAGGTTCCAGAAACTTCATACAGAAAAACAGATTTTCTAAACTGAACGTATGACAGTGATTTAATGAAAAACTGAAGCTTCAGTCATTGTAATTGTAACACTGATATAAGCAGAGTGTCATGTTCCCCTACCCATAAGAAACATCACCAGTCTTTGAGTCTCCAAAACATTTAAAAAATAAAAAAAGACTGTATCCAGCACATAAACATACACATGCCTAGGAATACTGGTCTACTTTATCTTTCATTCTCAAAAATTTGAGATAGCAATGGTGGCTTTTGACCCACAGCCTGCTCCCAAAAATAATCAAGTATAATAATCAAGGTCGTCTTTTAGGGTACATTTTTTTCTCATAAAAAATAATAAATGTCAATATCTGAACCACATTTAGGTATTTTATTTGATCTTTGGCCTGCCAACTAAAACAATTATTTGTGTCTTTATATGAAGGCACTTCACCATTTTAAAACAAATATTTAAATAGTACTTCACAGGAAAAAATATTCATGTGGTTAGATGAGATATGCTGGAAAAATTAAGGCTGGTCCTCAAAGGCATGTCATGTTGTTACACTTTCCTGCTCTTAATTTGGTTAATCCATCTTCAAACTAAAAAACTCAGATCAAAGGAAAGAAGAAGGTATTTTTAAAAGAGCTTTGATACTCACAGAAGATTTCTTAATTAATTTTAATTTAGCAATTTGCTGCAAAAAACAGGTATGAAATAGCAACTCTAATCTCCGTAATTTATCTGTTTTCTTGTTGGTTGTGTTACATAAAGTCTGCATGTCTGCCAGGCACAGGGCTCTCAATACAAAATCTGAATAAGAAACAGATTAAGGAGAGCAAGTCATATTTTTCCGGTATGTTTGTAATCAAATAGGTGCCACTTACATGGGTATTAGATTCCCATTTTTCCTCTATAAACCTAGGAAAAAATGACGAAAGGAAGTGAAGTAATGAACATCCTGATGCAAACCCGTGCTCTAAGTTCGTAGGGAACACGAAGACCTTTTCTTTAAGTGACTGTCATAGCACAAAGAGGCTGATAAGTATTTGCACCCCACAAACTATTGATGGAAAGAGAAGTGAAGTGAATCCTGGCCGCCTGCCTGCGAAAAAAAAAAGATTCAATGGGAACAATAGTCTAAAACGTCCCGTCTTCAGTAGCAGTTCCTCAAGTTGTGTTATACCTCCTCGCTCGGTTGAATTGGCAGCGAAGTCCTTTAGTTACAGGGCCACGTTGGGAGTCCAGTGCAGTCTGGTCTTCTGCGTTGAAACCCCCCCTCAAGCCCATGGAAAGACTTCGCTTGGATCAAGGCCATGGAAAGGGCCTTGGGGGTCAAGGAAGAATCTCCATTTTTCAGGCAGCATCATTTTGTTCTTGACGCTCGGGGCTCCCACCATTTGAGCCTCACCCAGTCTTGCCCAATTAGCTACTTCTGAAAATCAAAAAATCGGGAAAACCAAATCCTGGTTGCTACCTTCATTACCCGTTATCTTCACTGAGGGGAAAGATCTTGCTTTGAATTGGATACGGCTCTTTTAAGCAGTCAATCTCAGCTTTCAGAGCTGCAATCCCCTGCGCTGCAGCGCTGTTAAAGGATAACCCATATCTTCGCTTGGTATGAAAAAACAATATTTTCCCTCGGGCACTGAGGCAAGCGTGAGGTAGCAAATCACACGTTACTGGATTTCCAAACTTTATCCCTTCGGTCTACCTTATAATACCATTTTCCCTCTCCAATGAATTGCATATCCGTTATTTTACCACCCAGTTTATTTGATCGTCAGGGAAGATAAATGGCTTCTGCTGAAATATTAAACAAAAGGAAAATTAAAGTACTGGGAAGAGTAAACAATACAGTAAAGCACAATTTCCTTTCTGCTACGTGAACAAAACGTGTCTCTCTCTCTCGCTGAGTACCAGCACACATGCTTAAATTCTCTCCATCGGCACACATGTAACATTCTCACCAAAGTCGGTGGGATTTACATGTGTCTGGGTGAATTTTGAATTGGATGCAAGTGAAGGAGGGCTTTCTAAATAAGATTCATCCAAAAATAAAATTTATCAAGAAGTTTAGCATGCGGAGCCTTTTAATTTCACTGTTTTTCGTGTTCCTTGCTTTCTTAGCATCATTTTAACCAGACATAAAAAAAGTGGTATTTTAGTTGGGCTTTGGGCAGTTCTTAATAAAAGCAGGTGGAGATTTGTCTGGACAAGAGCCCAGCCTGGTGTAAGCGCCTGCAGGCAGTGGCGAGAAGTGGCTCATCCCTCCGAACACCAACGCTTCCCAGCAAGGGCCAGGGACCACCAGTCCTTCCTCGTCCAGGGATATATCATGGGAAGAGCTCCTTCACGCTGAAAGGACTTGGTTTAGCAGATAGCTCAAAGGTGAGGAGGAGCGACTTTTTTTCTGTGAGCTGATGTCTTTGACCGAGGTCGGATTCCTCCCAACAGCAGCCTGGAGAGAAGCAGCTCCGCTTGTGCAAAGGCTGGGCTCGTGCTGGCAGGGACAGGCAGCGGTGACCTCGGGCAGCGGTGACCTTGGGCAGTGACTTCGGCTCAAACACTGTTGGCCGCCCAGGGTGCAGTCTGCTTTTGAAAACTCCCAGGTGAAAACCTGAAGTAACGTCCAGGACTGACAAATTTGCTCACACGTAGTTTATCCCGACTGCTGCTTTGGAAGGAGATGTTTTTATTTCAGCTACCTGCTGCTGCTTAGTTTAAAATTTAAAAAAGAAGTTTCTTACAGTATTCCAGTGGGTCAGTACTAGAACTCTGAAATAATTTAGTTTGACAGTTGATTGATGGGAAGGAAGGACTCATTTCATACGGACTTGCCTCTGTTCCATAGGAAACATCCGAGGATCACATCGATTTTTCTCATTCTCGCACCGTTACAGCCCAGTTTCTGAGTTGAGGTTGACTAATCATCAAAGAACTAGTTCTGGTGGAAGTATGACGAATGACAGCTGCTCAGGATTTGCTCCACAGATTTTGATTCTCCTCAAGTTTTGCCAGTTTTACTTTGATTCATTTTTTTTTTTTTTCAGCAAAGCTACCTATGTATCAAAAAAATTATACTCGCTGTAGTCAAGGCATTCCTTACTGCAGCGAGACGAGGCACCAATTTATTATTGCTGGATTATTTCTGGAATCTGATGTGGATTTTCAGGCAGACTAAACAGCTACGTGGGGTGCAAATGGACGACAGGAACATGAAGGACTAGGAGAGGGGCAACAGGACAAACGACGCTGAGTTTACAGGAAAGGAACAAAAATCCTGGAGTTCCTGTAGTTGCAAAGACAGTGTCGAAGGTAAAGCTGAAATCTCTTTTTGGAAGGCAGCAGTCTGTGCTGGGGCTTCTCTGATGCTGCCCTGGCAGTGACCTCCATCCCACCCGAGAGCGCCCGTTTCTCCAGGGTGAAGGTAATTCAGATTCCATGCTAACTGAGCCCTGACCTTCCCCTTGACAGAGATGGATGCCCAGCTCTGCTAATGGTCTGTGGCGGCTTTGTGCTGCGGCTTTGCACCTCAAGCACTAACCTGGGACGAGCAAACTCGCTTCCCACTCAGATCGCGCTTCATCCACGGTACCTGAGATACCTGCTGCTTAGCACACCGAGCACGCCTCATGTTCTCCCTGTCATTCTCTCAAAGGCTAAATATCACGGAGCCGTAGCACATGCACGTGTGTTATTAAGATAAGAATATTTGGAAGTTGCAATCATCTTGCAGATGCTGATCTTCAGCTTTATCTGCTCACCTAAGTTAGCAAAGACAAACTGCATATCCTTTTACGGTCTACCTTTATGTACAGAGAGAGAAAAACGCACACTAAATCAGTATAGACATATATCTTTACTTAAGAAGAAAATAAGGGGGGAAAAAAATAACTGACACTGCTGCTGCTGTGGTTTTGTCATAAGGTATTCACCAGACTATCAAGTGAGTCGCTTTTGGCACCTCTAATTTTTTTAGTGTTCAGAGGAGAATAGCAGTTTGTAGGCAGGTCCTAAACAAGTCTTAGATGAGAAACACCAGCCAGATCAGCCTATGCGCCAACCATTTGCTTTCCTCGTCTTCCTCTTCCCCTCTCACTCCATCCAGCCCTCTTGACCCTTCATCTTTCTGGCAAGGAATGATAATCGCCCAAAGCTGGACCGATTTCCACAGACATCCAGGTTAGCAAGGTCACAGCGCTCTTTACTTGAGAGTTGCACTTCCCTGATGGGTTCAAGTGATATTCGAACAGCCCGTCAGCCTTTAGAAGGTGCCACTGCTGCAGACACAGGAATGTGCACGGCTTCTACAGAAGCTTTTGCCCTTCTCCTTGGGACAGTGGGAGCGGGGAGGTGTGGTCCACCCCGGCAAGTGGCCTCCGCAATTTGGAAAAATTAAGGAACCACCTCCTCTGGCTCCAGGGTTGCAGCAGCCCCTGAGAAGGACCGTGAAGTACGTTACATGTACATTTTTAGAGCTGCACAGGAGAAAGAAATGAATTCATTAAAAAAAAAATCTTTAAAAAAAAACATTCTCCTGGACAATTGGGATGAATGTTGGGCACCCTCTTGTTGGACTGTGGTGGCTGACTTCAGTCCCTCCAGGACACAGTGCTCGTTTAACAAGGCATGAATTTAAATATATTAAGAGCTAAACAAAACACGGAGAGAATCAGCGAGGTGAAAAGTCACTGCCCCTCCTTGTCCTGCTGTCTTCTTTTTGTTGGCTGCTGGGCCGGGAGACACAAAATAAAACTGAGCAACATAACCTGTCTGAGTTTTATTCAAATAAGCCAATTAAAACATCAAGTTGAAATGTCAACGAACATGTTATGGCCACTCAGGAATTAAAGCAGGAAAGCATCTGTCTGTCTTCACCACAAAGAATTGAAGATTTTTAATTCCACTTCTGCAAAAGCTATGACTTTAGATTACAGCCATGAAAAACACCATCTGCAATGTGCCCTGACTGGCTAGCTGTCATCAACTGTTGCTTTTACACAAAATTAGATTGAGTTAAACACTTTTTTTTTTTTTTCTTGTTTATTCTCAGGAACTGTTTATCATGCAGCCTTCTTTTCTCAAAGGTGTGCACCATATACCTTCTGACGTTGACAGAACTTATTCAGCTCCTTTTCACCTTTGCTTACTGCCCAAATGCTGATTTGAATCGGAGGAAGGACCTGGTCCATTTTGTCATAAGAACAGCGAGATTGAAGTTCCTCTAGCTTTAAATTTTCTCCAATATATAACCTTGAGGACTTAAGGCTGAATTCTAAGGATCTCTTCTATAAAACAGGACATTGGGTTTGACACAGCCATCATTCCATCACACCCACGTCTTCTGAAGTTACATCCTTCTGATAGGAATTTGAGGTCAATAGTCCCATACGTTGCAAGAAATCAATACCTACCCAGGCTACTCGGGCAATCTCTTGTTAGCTACGCACCAGAAATTGCTCAAAAAAAGGTTTTGTGAGAGTTGATCTGTTTCCACAGAAATGTGTGGTTTCAACAGGACATCTTTCTTTTTAATGGAAGTATGTTGTGTTGACCAATCCCCATTTGTGAGGTAAGCAGATATTAGGCTGAGAGCTAGAGAAGTGCTTAGATAGATAGATCCATTAGACCTTTTTTTTTTTTATTTGAAGTGCACTAGATACATAAGTGTTGTTTTCCAGACGAACGTAATCCACACTTGGTCTAGCCACTCGAAGTAATTCAAAGGGCTCCACTAGGAGCGTATCCTATAGATACACACATGCAAATGGAAACCACGTCTCCAACATTCCACACGCTAAAAAACCCCAAAACAAACAAACAAAAATCTCTCCATAATCCACATATTCAGCGTGCAAACGTATGTTTCCAGTTGCAGTAATTGGCAGGACAGCTTCTCATAAAAGTTATGTGCAGTGCTGCTAGAGTCTGTGTAAGTAATATTCTTGTCCCTAGGCCAGATCAGGATCACAAATAACGTTTTGGAACTGCTCCTGGTACGCTGTATTTGATATTTAGGTAAAGCTTGCCT
The DNA here is from genome assembly GCA_013401315.1 of Balaeniceps rex. Lineage (NCBI taxonomy): Eukaryota > Metazoa > Chordata > Aves > Pelecaniformes > Balaenicipitidae > Balaeniceps > Balaeniceps rex. The sequence continues at coordinate 107,514 of VYZW01040885.1, read as the reverse complement.
GAGAAAAGGGGCTGTTTTCATTTTTATCTTGACTTCAATTCTTATTACTCTACAGACATAAATGCTCAGCTGGTAGCAGTGATGCCTCTGGTCTTAAATAACAAGACTTGGGCTTGTGTCCAACAATGACATGAATGCACAGGCTACGGGTTTGGGTGTACGCAGTCCTGACTAAAGCGGCTTTCATTGGATGAGGCAAAAGGAGAAGACAGATGTGTGTATAGCCGTCGTGAAAGCTGCCTCTCTTCTGCAAAAAGGAAAGACACCGCGACAGAAGGATGTGGTGAGGTGGGATGTATACACTGCAAAGTGATGGTAACTCATTGGATCTGACTGCTCTTAGGTTTCTTTTTTTCTTCTCTTTCCCCTTCCTTCTTTAGCTAAAACCGAAGAGATTCTTGGGGTTGGATATCTAGACCAAAGATATTTCATTGCTCAGCTTGACCGAATCCTGCACTGCCTGTACAGTTACATTAGGGCAGGACGAGCACGTAATAGTGGTAGAGCACAAAGTGACAGTGGGCACGATGTATGGCTGTTCTGCCCTGCCTTTTGCCTTGCCAAAAATACTGCACTAAGAACAAAAGTGGTGGAGAAGTGGCCTCTGCCCGGTGATCAGTGCTGAAACATGGGTTGCAGAATGCTCGGTAGCGCTGCATAAAACTGTGATCCATGAGTAGCCCCTACTGCCATCACACGCACCACTAATTACAGACGTGGTGGTACAGTGACGGAAAATAATTGCAAGAGGACATGGAGTCTAAGTGTCCCCATTCTCCATTTCCACCATAGTACTGTGACTTTCTGTTGATTCTCTATTCATACTGGAAAAAGGCAGCAGAAATGACTGCAAATATATTCTTATTTTGAGAAGAATGCTTTTGAAAGACATAAAGAAGGTATTCCTGGAAAACTTATATAGCCAGCATGGATATAGGAGCAATGTCTAGACCAAAACCCAATGTTTCATGCAACTTACAAATTAGACAAGTAAAACCAGGTATTTTCTGATTTTTCAAAGAGATTGGGTTACAAGCAAGAACGGATGAAATCCAGGGCGTTCCCTGCAAGCCAGAATTTCCTGTGCAAACACTATTGACCATATTTTTGGAGAAGTGCATAAAAACAGTTGATGTCTGCAGTAATTATAGTGTGTCAGAAAAATTAACATTTGAAATTCCCCGTATCCTGAGCAAGAAAGCAGCACTAATCGTATGGACCAAAGTGCGGTTAAAATAAACACAGGCCATCCAACAGGAAACTATTCCTTCTGCTAAGTTTGAATTTTCTGAAATTAATAGCTATTTGGATTTTGAGTCTCAGCTAAATTATGTTAAAATAGGTAGATGTAGGTGACTGTAAATTTGGGTTCTCCATAAAGGGACTGTGGTGACAATGGGTCACAAGTCTAAAGGGGTTCTGCATATCAGCGCTATTCTCATTTGAAGGTTTAGACCCAGTATGGTCTATATAGGTCACATCTGTAGGTCACATCTAATGGCTATCTGGGTGGAAATCATGGCTTGAAGAGGGTTTTTTGTTTGTTTTGTTTTGCTCAAGACACAATATGTAGGGCTGATTTCAGAGTCGAGAAAAGGAAATATGGATCGGGGCTTTCCACACAGATCCAGCATCCGTTTCACCGAGACCCCTTTGCCTGCAAAGGTTTGAATAAATGCAAGAGTGTAAACGGCACTAAACCAAATCCAGAAATAAACCCTAGAGTCATAATATAAATTTTAAATAACATCGAAGGATGTGCACTGCACATACCTGTTTTACTGAGACCGTTCCACCACAAGGGCTTTACTTCCTCTATAAATTACCTCGTGCATCTTAGTTAAAATGAGAGCAAATCCTGTGCCAGTCATGTCCCAGCAAGCAAACATGTTGACACAGGAACAAGTAAAGCCTGAAAAGTTTGAAAGCACCGTTTCGGTTTTGGCTGAGCACCCAAAAGCCTTGTGCCCCAACAAACTTGCCTCATCCCTTGAGGTTTGACAGATTGATCCTTTTACTGCCAGCGGTTGAATGTCTCCTTCTGAAAGGACAACACCCACTCGGATGGGTGGATGCCCACAACGTTGCAGAAAGCGCTGAAGCCAGGGACCAGCTCTGTGCCAGGAATGCAAGACAAAACTTTCGGCATTATCCATAGGATAATGTAGCTGATCAGGGACCTCTTCTGCAGGTACCTGGAAACATTTCCCAGTATGCCCCTTCTGCTCCAAATCTGAGGTAGCTAAAGACACTCTAAGGAAGGGCTTGCTCTTCATTTCAGCTATCCCGCACTTCTAGATCATGCAGGAGGATGGTACCGCAAAAAACCTTTTTCTCCAAGTTGTTTATTTTCTAAGAAATAGAAACAGGAACAGCTTTAAGAAAATGTGGTTACTTATAACTTTTATTCTTTTTAGGTTAAAAAAAAATTTAAAAACCCTCTAGCAACTCATAATTCGGCTCTCAAGCAAAGGCTGCTGCTTTCTGAGGCCACAGAGGCACAGTCGTGCACTATTTAATGCAGATCTGGGTGGGGACGTTAAAATGACAAATGATCACAGACCAATGTATCACCAAAGCTCGTGGCAGATTGAGTTGGCTGTTATGGGTATCTGGCTTCAGAGGCGATGGAAAGGGAATAAATTGGAAACATACAGCTACGCTGTAGATGCATGCACATGATGTAGCTGGGGTTTTTCCACAGCATTTCTTCCAAGATACAGGGTTGTTTAATTATTATACGTCCTTTGAAAAGACTCTGAAATGCTCTATCTCCAGCAGGGAGCTCCGACGACAATCTGAAGAAATGGTTTAAAGCTTTTTATAGGGAACTTTGGAAATGAATAGCAAATTCATACATGGCAATGAAACACAACAGCAGCCGCCCAAGCCTCCGAGTCTCCAGAATCGACTCCCCAAGGTTATAGCAACAGGAGAGGCAAAATGCAGATTCCTCCACTCAGAAACTAGTTGGTGTGACCTAAGAGCTCCTAAAATTTGGGTAAAAGTTGTCATTTTCCCAGCAGAGGGCACTGCATTAACACGCTAGCCTGCTCGCCCTGGTTCTGGGGCTGGGAGAGAGGAGTTGGGTCAGTTCAGCCCAGGTCACTTGGTCCTGATCTGGGCGTAGTGGGGCCAAGCAGGACCCCCCATATCTCATCCCAGGCAGACCCTACAGCATGAAGATCCTCTGGTTAAGGAAATGGTTGCTGAGACGGATGTGTAGCAAGCCCAGAGTCAGTAACATCTGATAAACTGTCCTTTCAGAGAGCCCCCAAATTAACTTCATTCATTTCAGTCAGAAGCTTCAAAAAGATTTGAAATGTTACGGAATATTTCATAGTCCTTAAATCTATAAGGCCAGACCTTTGCTCTGCTGATTTCAGAGCTGTACTAAATTTTGCCAGTTAAAGTTCTGACCCAGAAAAGTTAAAACTCTCTGAGATGGGCTCCACACCAATCATATTGTCTACCATAAATTATTCAGGTCAGCTTTAGATTACCTATAGCAATTTAGTTTTATTTCTTAAAAAAAAAAAATCAGGACAGGGAAAAGGAATTCCACTGTACAAATACCCCACAGAACAGATTACTTATTGTTCAAAAATACCGTCTTTAATAGCATTACCAGAGTGGCCCATGAAATCAGTCGTTTACTAGAAAGATGGGCTGATTTTTCTCCCCAGGCTGGCAGTTGTGAGGTGTGCTGGACAGGGAGCGCAGCAGGGCTGCTGCATGGGAATAAATTCATGTGCAGTTAAAGCCTAAACTTCGCCGTGAATAAGGAGGCAGGAGGTTTCATTCTGCTCCTGGCCCTGCTGTGGAGATGTCCTTTAGCAAGTCTCTTCCGATTTTATGAGCTTCCATTACAGCCTCATCTGTCCTGTGGCGGTTTCCAACCTGACTTGATTTGGTCAAAAAGTTTCATCCAGAATAGTTTCCCCCCAGCAAATGCCCTCTCACGTTAACCAGAATGGTTCACCGGCACTAACTGGTTCTGTCAAATCATTCATGGCAAATCTTTCTATTGCTATCATTTCTATTTTAATGCGCAGCTTGAAATGATAGAGGCTAAACATTGTCAAAATAAACATTTTGTTCTTGTCACAGTCAAACATTTCCATAAAGTCAAAATTAATATTTCTTAAATACCTGCGTTCACAAATAACGATGATGTTTGCATTTTTCATCTGAACTCAAGATTAAAAACGAGTTCGGAGCTCCCGAGCCTCCTCTGGAGAGAATTTCTGTATTTACACCACCACCCTGGTTTAGATTTATTCGAACACTATATCTGGTCACCAGCAATCTGATTTTACAAGAGGATCCCAAGTTCTGCTGAGGTTTTCAGGGTGCTCCTGTAACAGAAGTAATAAGCAAAATGATGATCATAAAGAAATTTTATTTTTAGGGAATTGGGAGCACAACTTCCTGAAAACTACCAGACCAGATAATGTCTTTTTCCCTTCTCTCTCTTTTACGGCAGGCACTTGTTCTAAAAAAGTTACATAACTTTCTTTAAAATGGACTTTTAAAATCCATCATTTAATGCAACTCTGGAAAGTTAGCTCCTGTGCTATTTCCTTTCCTTCCTTCCTTTACCTCTCTTTTTCTGTCTTAAATCCATCCCTGCATTTTAAATTAGTTACGAGAAATAAAGAAAAAGGAGGTTTACGGGGTTGAAATCGCTTCAGTGTGACAGGGCGATGTTTTTTTTGCGTATGAGTCTAAATGAGGCTTTAAAAAATGATATGGTATCCCTTAAATGGAGCTGCTATGGTCAGAGACCATTAGGCAATGGAGGAAGATTCCTCAGGGACAGCTGAGACCAGACGTCTGAATCCCAGAGGACGGAGATCACTATTTACTTTTCTGCATGGCGAATTAATATATGTCTCCATCTTCCACCAGCGGCCCTGAACCAGCGAACATAAAGGAAACAGAATGAGTGGGGGAAAAAAATGGCATGTGTGTTTTTCCCTTTTTCCTTTGGTGCAGATTCATTTTTTCAGTCAGTATTTGCACATTATTCTTTGCTTTCTCCCTGTAGGATTTTCTTCCCTGACTTTGAGGCAATTCATCTGTCCTAAGAAGGTACCTAAAGATAATGAAGAGGCACATAATTTAGTAATCTTGGCCATCTTTTACTTGGAAGATTAATTTTGGCCTTTAAGTGTCAAGGTTGGTTAAAGCGAGTCAGCAGCAACAAAAAGCAATCGCCAGCAGTACAGACAGGAACCTGGGCTGGTGCAAAGAGCACAAAATAAATGAGTCATGGAGTCAGTTCACTATCTGCAAAACGATAGACTAATGATTATTAAAACAGAAATACTCCCCGATTCCTCTAGTCTAAGTTTAGAGCTCTGAGTTTCTCCTTTCATTTTCTTTCCTCTGCCTACTTTTTCCACAGAAAATTACGTCCTCGGGTCTGTCCTGTAACTCCCCACTCCTCATCTGCGCTGCAAATGTTTTGCTGAGATTTGGAAACTTGTTCGCTCTCTTCAGCACAGCAGGGTAGCTCGAATGGGTTTCATGTACATTGCCTCCTAGAAGCAGTAATCGCTCTAGAGATGGGAGGGGGTGTAAACGAGCTTTTTACTGCGCTCGCAAAGTTAAAAAACTGGGTAAACGCTGATAATGAACCACGGTCTTGCGCAATTGCAATCTCTCCTCCCAGTTTCCCCATACGTGTGACTTGTAGTTTCTACAGGGTTTCTGTAGTAGCGTAGTGCGAGCTGGAGGAGATAAGAGTAATGATCCACCCATCATTATTCATTCCGAAAGAGAGGCTGAAAAAAACCAACCTGAGCACGAGTTAAGCTTCCAGACAATGTTAATTGCTAAAAATAGTCCTTAATCTTCACCATCATCATTTTCCAGCCTAAATTTGTCTGTAATTTTGCAGCACGTAGATGTCTGCTCCTAGCTGGGTTCAATTCATGCATCAAACAGCAAGGTTAACTGGGAGCCAGCTGCTCTCGCGGTACGAAAACAGCTCCTTACCCAGCAGATCAATTACGCAAAATAGAAAATATGTTTGTATTTTAGGAACTGGGTGGAAAATAAGGAGCCCTACCAAGAGCAATGTCCCTCTCTCTTTCTGTAAGATTGTATTTAAGCAGGGTGGGTGCGTGGAAGTGAACAAAGAACAGAAGCATGGAAATGCTGAATTTATGGGATTGAAAACTAACCTGAAGTCCAGCATTTCTTCCCTCCCAGTGATCTCTCTTCCCAAATCACTCTGGATTCATTGTTTGCTTTCATGGTGCGTGTGAAATAACAGAAATACAAACTCTGCGTATCATTTAAAAATGACAAAGTGATTCTACATGCGCTCAAAACACTCAGCTGTGTCTATCACAGGTTTATTGTTTCTATTATCCTTTACTTGGTATATGATATGTGTCTAAGACCCCCTGAAACATTTCACAGCTGGATTAAACTTGTCTTCTGTGAGATTTTCCTTTTCTATCAGTAAGTGAAGACAAGGCTCCAGCCTAATCCTATTTTATTGTCATCAGCTACTCTACACTTGTATCCTCTATCATAATTTGTGTGCGTCTGCGGGTGTGTGGCATAAACCTGTAAATGGTGACAGATTACGTTCCTTCACAACACACAAAAGCACAACTGGAAATATCCCAAGCGTTAGTGCTTTCCTGTGGCCGATACTCTGAGCCCACAGCGTTTAACGGGGCGAATTTTTTTTTTTTCCAGGAGTTTGCCCAACCTTTGACAAACAGTGCTGTTATCCAGGCAAGGACGGTTGAAGGTGTTAGTGGCTTGCTTCACTGGCAAATTGAGTGCCCACCAGCGTCTCTCGCGCTCCTCGGACCTCCCAGCTGCACTAACTCCCTGCGAACGTGAGGTCCTGGAGGACTTGGGGAAGCCGAGGCAGCATGTGGTGCCTCCCCATAACCATTTCTTGAGTTTCCTTCTCATTTTGAGTTCAGGTTTCTTGCACCCTGGGTTAAGGGTGCGTGCGAGTGTTGCGAGGGAGCAGCGTAGATTTGCTGTTGCTGGATGCTCGACCCTTCCTTCCCCTTGCGCAGCAAAACCTTGCACACCTTCAGCCTCAGGAAGGAGCATCTCTGAGCTTAGTCCGTCCGACCCCGGTGGAGCCTGACTCTCCATCTGGAAGGACGAAAAGCTTCTACTGAATTTTTTTTTTTTTTTTCCTGCTGATTTCAAAATTTTTCCACTGATTGAATTTATTTTTAAATCAACCTGGAAAGTTTAAAATGAAAGCGTAATGTTTTTAAACAACACGTCCGGATAAAACACGTGGTTTCCTTCCATTTTTTTATTTCAGTTTTTCATTTCATCTTGAGTTTGGACCAGGCTGTGCTTCTGAAAAAGGATGGGATTATTCATTTTTCTGCTGCTTGATTTTTGATTTTAGCAATGCCTCCCTTGCCCTTATATTTTTTTCAATACAAAGTTCTTAATTCAAGACAATAGAAAGCGAAAAAGTGAGAAAACATGAAAAAATAAAAATATTTCCTTTTTTCCACTTTTCCCTTTTTTATAAACTGAAAAAATTATTCAACATTTTGCTATCTGGAAAAAAAAAAAAAGGGGGTGGAAAACCTTTCTACCATATTTTTGCCAGTTTTGTGCCTTTTCTGCCTTTTTCCAGCATAGAAAAGAAGGGGTAAAGGGGGAAGGAGGAGGGAAGAGTCAGCAATGAGGGAAAGAAGTTGTCTGATAAAAAATCAAAGTGCTTAAAATGAAGCGCGGACTCTTATTTTTATAGTTTTAAACATAGGAATAAAGTGACATCTTACGCTGAAAACGTTTTTCAGTCTGACATTGCGAAATGAAACACAGGTTTTCATTCCAAGGTATTATTTCATATCCACACACAGACAAAATCAAAATGTATTTTGAAATGAAAACACCACAGGGAGAATGATATTTTCAATTGCAGGTTTTTATTTTTGCCTCCCCCCTCCTTCCTCCTCCAATAAATAAATAATTTGGTTTTCCAGGAAACTCGAAAACTAAGAGCAGAGGGTGAAGCATAACGGAACAAAAGGGTTGTTGGCCGTGTTAAGCATCAGGGGTTGCTGAAAAAATACGTGTATGAACGTGGATTAGTTCCGGCATGTTAATTCATCTGCTAAGAAAGGATCTGCTGAGGAACATATGGGCATAATTTACTAGTTGTAAATAAAAGGTTTGTTATTATTTAGGTTTTTAACAGTTCCCCAGGTCATGGAGTTTCAGATGAAGTAATAGCTCAGCTCGTATCAGTTAACTGTTCCTATATAGGATGTTTTGGAGACATTGGTTACAGTAACAGAGCAATAAAAGGACAATGTTTCCACCATTAACAAACGGTGCATGTAATTGGAAAACCCCCTCTCGCTACCAAATGTTCATCAGGATGGGGTGGCTGCCGGTTTCCATATGGGCTGTGTAAACCGATGTGGTCAGTGGCAAACAGAGCACCGTTGAGCGCCTTCCCGAGCTCTTCTGCTTACAGCAAAGCCTTCAAGAGATGCTGTCCTTGTTCCTGTGATTTTGCCTACGCCGCGATCCAGAAACACATCTGCAGCTTGTATAAATGTGTGCACCTGAGCTAATTTTAAAGTGACTTGGGTCAAGCTGGAGCATGACTGGCACTAACCCACCTGGGCAAGCACGAGGTGGCTGAAGTCCATCTTCAAGTACAAGCTGCTCTTCGTGGCTGCTCTGCCAGCCGAAACCCCGGGCTCACACCTCCAGGTTGCGGTGCCGAGATACCCTGAACGACAGAGCAGCAACACTTAAAAGGCTGTGACAGTTCATGGCCCCATCGCGCAAACCCTCGGTGGAAGGTCAGCAGATGTGGGCTGTATTTACAGGACACATGTGGAAGCTGCTCCTGGGTGGGAAACTCCACAGCTGTCCGTAGGGCAAAGCTAAATACACAAAACCTGGGGCTGCGGTTAAAGGCAAGCCACCTAAGAAGAGACGTCGTGTTTGCTACAGAAGAATGTGGATGAAATGCTGGGTGAAAAGATGTTACAGCTATGGCCAGGCTCAGCGCGTAATCGCAGCTCACGACAGGGTTATATCCTGATTTTCACTGATCTGAGAGCTTTATCAGTCCTCAGGCTGCAAAGGGCTTTCAGATCTTTGGCCATGGAAACTGCTAGGTAAGCTTAGTCAAGGTGCCTTCAATTTTGTTTTCTAAACCAGCACACAGGTCCATTACACTTTGTGTAAATCACTCACAGTAAATGTACGAGGCTGCGAAGTAATTTGGGGTTTTCAGGACTTTTCCGTGAGTTATCCACAATCAGAGGCAGCTGGCTACAAGCAGAAGAGATGAAGTGTCGGTGCACAGGGAAGAAAATTGTTCCTTCTGTTTCTCTTTTCGGTGTATAAACCACACGCTGCATAGCTGGGTTGGAAATGAAATAAGCTTGTAGTTCCCCAGCTGCACAGCCTGGACTTTTTAGCATTCTGTTACGTAAAAAGCATGCAAATATATTAGCAAGAAAAAAGCTGAATTTGCCCATTAAGGCGTGTGATTAATGCAGTGCTGAAAGCTCATTTAAAGGACTGTACATTGCAGCTCACTCGAGAAACAGAGAGAAGAACAAGAATGCAAGAAGTGAGCTGAGCGTTCTGGGGATGAATGAATTCAGCGTGGCTGTAGAGGGCACTAAAGATCTTTGTGATTTCTCGGGAAGAGGCGAAAGCTGCAAGTTGCTTTTTACACTTCACTATTAAAAAAAAAAAATTTAACCCTCTTTAGGAGCAAGTGGGACCACATCAGACTCAAATATTACAGCTTCTCCCCTTTTAACCACTAATAACAGGTTGAGCTAATTTCTGTTTTGATTTGGGTTTCTTTCTTCCATTTCTAAGAAACGGTTAGCTGTGTGGAGCCCTCTCGTAGCACCAATTTCAGCCAGACAGAATACGTTCAGCACAAAGAAATCCCATTCCTTCAAATAAGAAATCTGCCTGAACTGCTGAGAAATGGCAGTTTATCAGCCAGGTTGTCGTGGCTGAAACAGAGAGGGACCGCAAGGAGATCTGGTCACATTAACATGAATCCTAAAAAAACTTCTGTGCGTCTCAAAACACTTGGGGTGTTTCACTTGTTTAGTTTTGCATGTCTCTGAAATGTCTGGGTTTGGCTGGAATAGAGCAAGTCTTTTCTTGTGGTATTTTCTGCCATCAGGAATTGGAAATCTCACAAGAAATCCTGTTCTGATGAGATTCCCAGCCTGATACGTAGCTTAGGAGAGAAACTGCAGATTAAATTTGGGATTTTAGTGCTTCATATGAGACAGGTCAAATTCGGCTCTGTTGTAGTCTGAGAACTGTTTTCAGATTGCAGGCCACTGACTGGGGTCCAATATTAAAGGCAAAGCCTGGATCTTCCATCAGCACGGGGTATCTTTTGCAGCAGAGTTCTAAGGATGCTCGGTGTTTATTACACGCAGCTCTGCAGCTGATCCCACAGCCTCAGCACCAACTCCTCTCCAGAAATCTGCAGAGTCATCTTGTTTTTCCTGGGTATTCTGTCAGCTTTGCATCAGACCCGTATTAGAAAATTTAGCATGACTGAGAAGTCTGTCTGCTGCCTAATTATATTGCCATCGTTGTAGCGGTGTAGCTTTCTCTGTCGTTTCTACTCTGGAATAAGTGTGCCTAATAATAATGTTATAAATTACACTGCTGTGATTTCACTGGTAACCTGCCCCGTGTACTCAAGTCTTCAGTGCATACCCAAAAAAATACCACGCGGTGCAAAGGAATTCTGATGCACACACTCGGCAAAGCCATGCACACGCTTCAGGAACATGCAGCTTTGTAAATGAAAATCATTTCATTTCACTCAGCTGATGCCGAGGCCACACACAGCCAGTACAGACCCCTTCTCATGCTCTGCACCGCAAGGGCATTTTATTTTGCAAGAGCTGCACCTTCCATTCCAGAAATGAATTGCAGATGGAGAAACTGAAGACACCGAGATATCCTGGTGACTTGTTTTGACTGAGCTACTGGAAGTCTTGCAAGTTAGTGATCATCCTAAATTAATTTTGTCAATGATTTCTGAGTACTTTGTGAGCTGAATATTTCCCTTTAAAAAGGAATTGGCTACTCTTGGCTCTTCTCCTTTTGAAATGGAGATAAATCAAAATGGTGAGGTTTAGCTATGGTTTGGGGACAGGTTTAAGTCAGGTTTATGGTTCAGACTCGATGGTAATATCTAATATTGAGATTATAAAAGGCATTTTCAGCTTTTGGTCCAAAGTAAGCGAGCGAGCTGGTAGCTGCTGGAAGGAATTAACCTCGTGGCTACTATCACACAGTGAGCAGGAACAGGCTGAGAGCAACCAGCGAGTGGGACATGAGCTCGACTCTCTTTTATCCTGAGATCTGGTGGAATTTGATTTTCAGGTGCCATCTTTAGTCCATCCGTAAATAAAGCCAACCAAGCAGGTGTGACAAAATATTCACATCCACCAGCAGCTTGTCGGGGGGTTAGCTGCTTATGTGAGCATCTATCAGTCGTGTAAGTACACATCAGCGTGCTCCTCCACGCACAATTCCTATCTCGTATATAAGGTATGGGTACAGATAACATGTGCTGCTCTAAAAACTACATCAGACAAGTGTGGGGTTTCAATATTAAACAGTCAAGAGGGGCTTGCTAGCCCTGTTTGGCCAGATGGGTCTCGCTGTATTGTTTCTTTCCCTTCCCTGGCTGAATGCCCGTGCTCTTTGGCATGAAAAACTGCACGTTCAAACAGAGCCTTTGGTTTCCACAAACACACGGGCATGCGACCTTCAAATTCACTTCCACCAGCGTTCGTGTCATCGTAGGTTAATGGGTGCGTGAATGGTGCTACATGAAAGGAGAGGTCACTGTGAAATTTCTGTTGGAGAAGCAGTCTGTTGCGCTTGAAAAGCAGCGAAATTATATGGGACGCTTCTTGTCTCGGATGCGGCGAATTCATGGATAAGTCAGGTATTTCAGAGTTAATGGCAATCAGCCAGCTGGACAAGGTAATTTAATATCCACTTCTAGTTACAATTGGGTGCTTGTGACAAGAGCAGGATGGTTTTATCTGGATTTACACTAAAAGACAAACCTTTTTTAAAAGCAATTGGAAAGGGAAAATAAAAATCTATTTCAAACGTAGAAACAGAACAAAAAAATTGAAATCTGGAATGCGAGTTCTCCCTAGGAACCGCAGATACTCTAAGCTAACAAAAAATGATGTAGCTTAACTTATAAAAATAGTAAAACAGTAAAAAGGTACCACATGTTCCTCCCGGACTGCAAGCCAAACAATTGTTATTACATTTAAATCATGTTCTGACATAATGTTATAGAAACCCTGGAAAAAAACGGAGCCCACGTTGCCGAACTACGCTGTGCTAAGAAAGCACTGCGTGTTTGGAGCTCAGCATCCCCGTTGCCTAAGACACTTTATTAGCCGCTTTCACGAGAAAACAAAATATTCAGGTTCCTCACCAACCTGTATTGCATGAGAGCAAATGAGTTTTAAATAAATGACACCTCAGCTTCATAAACTCCGCAGCCCGACTGCTGGGGGATTCAGCTGTTGGCCATCAGCGGCCTCTGCAGCTCCGGGTGTCGGCTGTGCCGAGGGCGATGCCAGATCTCGGACAGCCGCAGAATACTAATGGGCAGCTGTGGAGCTGCCTGTTTATTTTGTCTTTTGAAACAGCCATGCAAAAAAGACACTGGCACAGAACATCAGTGCCCCTGGAGCTTATATATGATACGCAAGATTCATTGCTTTCTTTTCCTTGTTCTCCCCCTGCGTCTAGTTCTTTTTTCCTTCTTTTTTTCTTTCTTTCTTCTTTTTTCCTTTCTTTCTTCTTCTTTCTTTCCTTCTTCTTTCTTTCTTTCTTTTCTTTCTTTCTTTTTTTCTTTCTTTCTTTCTTCTTTCTTTCTTTCTTTTCTTTCTTTCTTTTTTCTTTCTTTCTTCTTTCTTTCTTTCTTTTTTCTTTCTTTCTTTCTTCTTTCTTTCTTTCTTTTCTTTCTTTCTTTTTTCTTTCTTTCTTTCTTCTTTCTTTCTTTCTTTCCTTTCTTTCTTTCTTCTTTCTTTCTTCTTTCTTTCTTTCTTTTTTCTTTCTTTCTTTCTTCTTTCTTTCTTTCTTTTCTTTCTTTCTTTTTTCTTTCTTTCTTTCTTCTTTCTTTCTTTCTTTCCTTTCTTTCTTTCTTCTTTCTTTCTTCTTTCTTTCTTTCTTTTCTTTCTTTCTTTTTTCTTTCTTTCTTCTTTTTTTCTTTCTTTCTTTCTTTCTTTCTTCTTTTTTTCTTTCTTTCTTCTTTTTTCTTTCTTTCTTTCTTTCTTTCTTTCTTTCTTTCTTTCTTTCTTTCTTTCTTTCTTTCTTTCTTTCTTTCTTTCTTTCTTTCTTTCTTTCTTTCTTTCTTCTTTTTTTCTTTCTTATCCATTCTGCCCCCCCTCTCCCCCCCTTTAAGATGAAAGCGCAGTTTGCCTGGTGGTAAACCTGCCAATTATTAAAAAGGCCCTAATTTTTCATAAGGGACTTCAAACTGCTCCTGCAAGTCTGACGCCCGAAGCAGCGGGCACTAATTCTGAGATGAACACAAGTCCTGCCCTGGGAAGAGCCTCAGCTTCACGTGTATCCATGGGACAGAAAGAAGCGTTAGCAACGCCTCAACAGGTAGCCTAGAACTGGCTCCACCAGTTTTCATAAACTGGTTTTCATTCACTACCGTGTTGCTATATTCTCAGCCGGTTGCAAAAACATGAAACTTTTTTTATTCAAAAAAGAATTTTTTGCACCTGAAGTAAAAGCCACCTTGTACCTTATAACATCTTAAGCCCTAAGATATATAGAAACTTATGTCCCTGTGAGACTCATTGGCATTTATGGATCTAAAAATCCTAGGTGTATTTAATTCCCCCACCCCTTTAAAATTAGAGATCTGAAGCCTTGTTTCAGGGGCTATATGGCAGCAAGGTCCAAAGAATCAAGAACTCCAGATTTTAAAGCCGTAGCATCTCAGCTTTTTGAATAGATTGAACATTAACTTATTGTCCTTTGGTTAAACACATGGGAATTACACTGATATAAAACTGCTGCAGGTAGGATTTAGGCCATGCCGTTAACGCTTACTCTGGTGTCTGAGGCCACAGGAGTCCGCTTTTCCAGACGGTGTCCCAGGTACGTTCGTCTCAATGACTCCTCAAAGATATTTCCCATCCCTTTAGTGACTTGCCTCTAAGCAGCTCTCGGGTAACTGCTTGGTTTTTGCATGTGTCCCAAGAGCTGTAGTGTTGCTGATTTGGCAAAAACATAAGAAAACTTCAGGCAGAAAATGTGGTTGGGCTGTGGAGCAGCTGGACACCAGCGACTGTGTGATCCTCCGTCACACAAAGCTCTTTCCGTGTTTCTCTCTCTCTTCTTATTTGCACAGGACCCAACACGGTAATAAACCAAAACAGAACAAAAGTCTCCTATTAATGATTTCTACAAGTTTAATAACAAACCTCCCTGCTGCTGTCCCACAGTGCAGCACACCATGTCTCTGCTCAGCAGTCACGAAATATTAGTCATGGTGTCCCTGTCCTTCCCCAGCTCTCCCCGCTGGCTTGTTATCTTTCGCATTGTGTTATGCTCAAAATGAGCTTGCAAACTCCTTGGAGCAAGGACACAGTGGACCGGTTCCTCTTCGTGGTGACTTGAATGAAGCGAAGTTGATTTTCACCATCTGCAAGGTTTGAGCTCATTGAGATTTTACCAGTTCACCCTTCTGGCCATTTCACTTCGTGTGCCTTGTATATAAAACGGCTTTAACACACTCCCAAAGTGAAAAGCATGAAGTGCTTTAGTCCCTGAACCTCCCACAATCAAAACCTACCAGTTTAGCAGAGGCACGTAATTACTTTCCAATTAGTGTAAACAAGTCCATCCAGATTATACTGTAATATGAAAGCAGGTTTAATTTGATTCAGTCACTTCCAATGTGAGCTTGTCACAGTTTATTTGTATGGAAAAACCCCACAAAACCAAACCCAAATAATGTGGAAATACGGCTATCTTTTAGCTTCCAGAGTGCTTTTAGCTCAGTGAGGTCTGGGTGGTCCACGAAAATGAGATGATGGGACAGGTATTAAAATGAATTGCATGAGCTTTTGCTATGGAGTCAGCATGTCCCGAGGCGAGGGGCGAATTGGATGGGCTGATGGAAAGGGCTGAAGCCAAAGGTTTGTGGCACAGTGTGGAGTTCCAAAAATCTTGCAGGCCGTAAATGAAGTGAATATTTCATGTTTGAAGGCATTCCTTTTTCTTGGAGAAGAGCGGTCATTTTATCTGGATCTAGTGTCCATGTGCAAGTAGCAACAGATTGAAATGGTGGAGGGTAAGGTAGATTTTAGATGGAGGCTCTGTGGCTTTGATTGATGTCTGATTTTTGCTGTTTCCCAGAAAAGAATGAGTCCGTGGCTCCTCTCTCAAAAACTAGGCCCTCTGCTGCATTGAAGATGTGAGAAACATTACTGAAATCTGTTATCCAACAATGCAAAATACTCTTGACCACACACTTCTGCTGCATAGCAGGGATTTAAGAACTCTGTGGGAATGCAGTATCCTGTATCAGAGGGGAACACTTGGGATCCAGGAGTAAATCTGAGACGCTTATTGTGAGCAGAGCTGGAATGTGTTACCCTGCATCCCAGATCTGACTTCACTACATCTTAATCAGTCTCATCAGAAACTAATAGGAAAAAAAAAAAGTTTTAGGTTTCAATGGTTGTAGCACAAAATATCTTCAGATATTGAATTTTAGCTTGCAGACAACAAGAATGCATATTTAAGCCCGAATGGGAATTAGATAACTTGGAATGCTCGCCGAAAAGAAAAGAAATGCAATTTCAACTCCTTCCTCCATCACAGGCATGCTGGGATATGTCTTTATCACCCGCAGTGCTGGGATTAACAGTTCAGGCACAGCATTATACGAGCGCTGTTACACAGCTCCTGACCTAGGGCTGTCTTTCATCCACTTGACTGGGAACACGCACAAGACAGATCCTGCGCGGCTGTACCCTTAATGGGGACACACTGTACTCGCTGGAGGCAGAATTGGTCTTCCCTGATGTTAGCCAGCTAAAAGCAGGATATCGTCTCTGCACTAGTCATGTCTCTCCTCCGGAGAGAGAGATAGGCCTCAGCAGAAGGATCCTCCTTACATCCTTCCATCCTCCTGGTGTAAAGGCTGGGGGAGGGCCTCTTTGGAGGGTGTCCAGCCAACCAGCTGGGAAGACAGCATGGAAGACGGAGAGTTGCTCAGGTATCGTAGTAATGAGGCCAGGGAGGCACTTTATGGTTAGTTGCAGATACCTTTACGTCCCGGATGGATGCCTTGGGTGAGGAGTCAGTATAGGACCCTTCTGCAGCCGCTCTGCCTGAACCATTTACCAGTTATTTCCCTGACTGTTGTTTCCCAGGCCAGGCTCAGCTTGTGCTGCTTAATGCTGTTTCTTGGATCTTCTCAGCTCATTTTGAAGTAAACAAAGGGTCAGACTTTCCCGTAATCCTCCCACATCAGTGGCATCTTTGTATGTCTCTGCTACGGAGCAGAACAAACACAAAGACTGCATCTCGATGTACCCTCTGCACCAAGGCCCTCCAAGTGTAAAGTGAAAATGTTGGCAAGAAAATACAGGAAAGTTGGGTAGTTGCCTGTGCCCTACCTGGCTTGCAGATAAAAGAATCAGATTGCCAAGTCTGCTAGTCTTTTAAGCTTGGCAAATCCACACAGTAGGCATTTGAATAGGCATAAAAAGTTGAGGCAATATCGTCTCTAGAGCTACAAAGCTTCACTTCTTGTATTGCTTCTCAAATGAATTCAGATAATCTTATAAAACTCCAGGCTCCTTTATTTCTGTCATTCATTGTGCTGTTCCGTAAATCACGGATTCCTATTAGTCCTTTCTTTTCCATTCCACCTTCCTAAATTTTTCACTTGTTTTACTTCCTGTGTCCGTGTGTCTCTGTATGTGTTCTCAAAGAAACAGTTGCTGCTCACAGAAATGCAGCCTGGCTTTATGCAGACTGCGGCAAAAAGAATAGCACTCCCCGGCCGCAACAATAAAACCTTCAGTGCTCTCTGTATTGCTCCTGGGTGCCAGTCCCACACAGGTGGAAAAAAATCCCTTAGCATCCCTCTTCCTCGGGCAGCAGATGCTCCAGGGATCCTCTTAGTGAGAACGGTCACAAAATATTTCACAAATAGCCTTTGAGCTTCCTGAGCACCCGAATAAATGAATGAGGTTGGTCAGGCAGAAGGTTAGAGCTGATCAGTCCCATTTTCCACCACAGGCTGCTGCAGGAGAAATCCAGGATCATTCCCCTCCAGGGGAGCCTACAGAGCTTTCCAGTACTCTGGAGGGAGAGGGGAAGAGGAGATGACAACCCTCAGGATCGTTTGCAGATTTCCCAATATTATAAGTCCTCGTGTTAGTCGGTCATTCTCTAAAGATATTTTTATGTAAGTTCAGTTTTTGGATGTTATTTGCTAATTACTGTTGGTATTTAATTATGGCAAGGTTTAAATTACACAGGCAGCCACTAATCCACATTATTCAAAGATATTTTCCAAAATTCTACTCTAAACATTCTTTGCGGTCCTTAACAAACAGAGGCAGTTCTCAGTTGGCCCAAAAGTCACATTGCAAATATTTTCACAAAAGCAAGGATGAGCAAAATGATCCTAGGGCCAATTCAATTCATTACACAGACTTCCACCCATGTTTAATCTGGAGAGACCCATTTGTTTTCCTGAACTCCCTTCCCAACCCTAAATGAAATTAGGACCAAGCCTACTTGGACCATCATGGATTGAAGAAAAACACGCTTTAAATTAATTTCTAGGTCTTCTTACCTTCCCCACTACTGAGACAGAAGTACTGTTCCCTCCCTGTTCAGATGCTCCTCAGTGCTCTGTGTAAGAGAGAAATAACAGAAGTTGGTTCTTCATTAGGAGAGTAGCTCCTGGTTTTGGAGATGGAGGTTCAAGTTCCTGCTTTCGCGCAGATTATATCACTCCCTTCCTTTACCCATCCAGAAAAGAACCATTTCCCTAATAATTGCAGTAGTATTTACAGTGATGAGACATGCAAGTAGTAGTGGATGGGGAATTCAAACTGCTGTGTGCTCCTCTAAGTACACTGCCCTGTAACGACGGCATAAATATTGACAACAGCGAGGTAATGTCAGTGCAAAGCTATAAACGTTATTAGACCCCTGACAGCTCTAGGACTCTAGGAAGAGCAAACAGGAAAGCAACTCAAGAAATCCAGATAAGCTGTCTGAAGCACATACTGGGAAGAAAACAGGGCAAGCTGTTAGCTTCAAGGATCTTATCTCCATAAAACTGGAAGACTAAGTTCGCTAAAGCTAAAATCCAGGTTATTAAACATCCACCAAATAGTTAAAAGACCTCAAATGGAGAAGCGTGAGTCACTCATAAGAAGCTATCTAGGGAGATGGCGTGATAAAGAGACCAAGGAGTTTGGGGATGTGTTCTGGTGTTCCTGGTCACAGGGAAAGGTTGTCCATAAGCTGTGGACACATGAGCTCTTCTGGATGCAGTGCTTCTGGAGGATGTCACGGCCTCCAGCCTGCCCCTACTGCCTATCCCAGCCTCGAAGCTGGTGTTTTCTGCTCCCCAGCTCTGACTGGTGAGCTGCCTCTAGAAATGGTCCGTGGCCAAGTCATCAAAAACAAGCTGAATCAAGCTTAAGCTGTTTAAATACTAAGTCTTTGATAAGATGGCAGGGTAAGGAAAGCTCCTGGAAGAGATGAAGGAAAATAACGTCTGTATGACTCGCAGAATGACGTCTAGACTGGGCCGTGGTCCAAAGTCCTAGAGAAAAGCAAGAGTGTGCATAAGCTGGCTCATTGATCTTCAGACTTACATGTGTTTTCACCAGAAATGTGTTTGTTGTCAGAAAACAGGGGGGCAAGCCCTAAACTGTGGATCACAAACATGTCAGGGTGCCCAGCAGTGTGGGGTATTCACAAATACGTGGTTATAGCAGAAGGAGCAAGCCACGAGCTTCAGGTTTAAATCCTCCTGAATCTTTTTGACCAGGATATTACCTTGGTTCAGGCTTCTTTGTAGGGGAAAAAAAAATAGTTTTGGGAAATTCACTTAGATTCTTTACTTTTCTCCTCCTCCAAATTTACACTCCGTATCTATCCCCTTGAAAAACCCTTGTTTTGTTGACTCAGGAAACCACTTTAAGGTTACAAGAGGCACACAATATACTTGGAGAAAAGATTTTTTCATTCTTTCAGGTTCTTGTTCATGCAGGTTCCATCCGAGCTGTTTATTGGTTGTCACGGTTTTAAAGTAAAATACATCACGTAGAAAATCCTTACCGCAGGCATCCAGGACTCTCTGCCAGACACCGGTAGAGCTGTTGTGACCCTCCAAACTTCCTGCAAAAACAAGCTCAGTTGATGTGCTGGCACACCGGACCTTGATGGGTATTTAATAGCCCTGCCACCTTTGGGGATGCATTCATAAATTGCAAACAGCAAGATAGGATTTTTTTCCCTTATTTTTTCTCATGTCTTCTAATTTTGGTGACACTAATGGATTGCCCAGAGCTAGGATGGCCTGAAGAACTGTTGAGCGTCCTCTATATCAAAACAATTATTCTCTGCTCTGCAACCCAGGTGAGGGCTTGCTGTATTTCAGAGTGAACTTTTTTTTGCACCAGCGGATCTCCATTGTCCTACACCTTTGGTCAGTGCATTGGGTACTGGATCCTATCCTGCTTCACAAACACTGGACGTTACAGACTGTTGAAGGAATTTATTCTGTGTCTACTAATGTTGGCATTTTATTCTTTGAAACCGTGTTATTTCCTATTTATTTAGTTACAAATTTTTAAGTTTCTTTGGGAGCAACAAGAGGCAGATCTCCACCTTTAATAACTTTTTTTGGAAACCACAAGTACGGCAAGGAATTGTTTTCTTCCTGTGGATTCTTTAACTTACTTGTTTCCAGTAGAATTAAAACTTGTAGTGTTCACCCAAGTTAAAAGTTCGCAGCTTGAGTATTAAAAAAATTAGGAAACTTCCTGAGAAATCAGAGAATCTTCAACTCTGCGTTTAATCAAATCCACTTATTGTGCTAACACTTTGCAGATTCTTATTGTAACTGGTATTAATTTTTCTCCATTTTTGGCCATCTAACTCCAACCAAGACCCTGTAGCTTTCCGTATAGCCTGAAAAAAAATGAGTGAACAGCTCAGACTTAGTAAATGGACCTTACTGCTTTTAAACCCCTCATAAAATCAAATATTATCTTAAGAAATCCTAATCAAATTAATCTTCAACTCCATCTTCCCTCTCTTCACCCTATGACTTCACCCTGAGCTTGCCTGAATGTGACCTGAATCTCATTTACTTCCCATTAGAAAAAATGAAGTGAACTGCTAAAAAAAATAACCTTTCAATTACCTTTTAAACTCCTAAAAGAGGACTCATTTTGACCATGACATCATCCACTGATGATTTTAGCACATGGGCCACATTCCCTGGTTGACCTAATTTATCTGAGTTAACAGAGATAAGTAGACAGTGAAATATGAAAATCCTTTGTAGTCATTGGTGAATTTTGATTATTTTTCATACATATCTCTAGATAGATGCCCACACCTTATAAAGAGCAGAAACATTAGGTTGGGTGGGTGTGCAGCCAGATACCTGCACGTACAAGCTGGAGGAGAGCTGGATGCTAGGACACGGATAAGCCGAGATTCATGTGCAATAGCTTTGGTTAGACATCTAGAGAAATAAGCCCTTCCAAAGAGCGATCCATCTCTCCTTTCTCAGACACCTATTTTAACATGTGATGAATCTCTCTCCAGAGAGAGTCATTTCTCTCCTCTCATGATAAAGGGAGCCTCGGATGACTGATGCTTAAATTTAAAATGTCTAAAGTCCATGAAGATGGATACTGCCCCAGGCAAACAGCACAGCTATTAGGATGAATAGATGGATATTTAAGAAGCCGTACAATTCTCAGAGGGTGGAGGGTGTCTAATCAGCACAGCATAAGCAGGATCTGGTTCAACTCGAATCCACAGCCTGTGTAAATGTGTAAACTTAATCTGATATGGTTTTTCTCTTAGAGGGATGTCGTGGTTTAACCCCAGTCGGCAGGTAAGCACCACAGAGCCGCTCGCTCACCCTCTTCTCCCTGGTGGGATGGGGGAGAGAATTGGCAAAAAAAGTAAAACCCGTGGGTTGAGAGAAAGGCAGTTTAATAGGACAGCAGAGGGAGAGAAAGTAATAGTAAGAATAATAATGATAAAAGAATATACAAAACAAGTGATGCACAATGCAATCGCTCACCACCCGCTGACCGATGCCCAGCCAGTCCCCGAGCAGCAATTGCTGCCCCCCAGCCAACTCCCTCCAGTTTCTATACTGAGCATGACACCATATGGTATGGAATAGCCCTGTGGTCAGTTTGGGTCAGCTGTCCTGGCTGTGCCCCCTCCCAGCTGCTTGTGCCCCCGGCAGAGCATGGGAAGCTGAAAAGTCCTTGACTAGGGTAAGCACTGCTCAGCAACAACTAAACCATCAGTGTGTTATCAGCATTATCCTCATACTAAATCCAAACCACAGCACTACGCCAGCTACTAGGAAGAAAATTAACTCCATCCCAGCTGTATCCCAGCTACTACGTCTCAAAAACTAGAAATCCACATTTGGCCCAGAGACCCAAAACACAAGGACTGTCGAGAACAAAGCTGTCAGCATGCTGTTTTCATCAGAGGCCTTTCTGATGGCAAGATTTTGATGGTTTTTGTTCTCAAGCCATTGCCCCAGGACTGTACCTGTGTCCAGAGCTGCAGCAGGGGAGTGGGAAATGTGAGCCCTTGGTCCCCGTTTTGGCTTCTACAAGGGTGACAGGAGAGGGAGGAGACCTGGTCATAGATCCTGCACAGCATCATGAAATACAACATAACCCCGTCACTTCGGAAGGGGCTCATTCTGTGTGTCATCTGGTTTCGGTGGGATTTTTTTTTTGTCACTGAGGTTTTTTTCCCCGAAAAAAGTCTCTTTAGATGACTCATCTTTTAGAGAACTGTGGTGTAGTTTGAAATTTGTCTCTATGTTCTACTGAACTTGCCAGCCAGGTGTTGGTAGAAAAACCAACCTGGCCCCTTTCCGGTGTACTCGCCGTAACTCGCTGGATGTTACACTAGAACAACACATTAGCATCATTCAAATCTAGAAATAATGCAGCACTTTGTCCTTCCAGATGGCTTCTTTGCTCAGTCATTAAAAAACTATCAACCTCGCCACTGTCTTCCAGATCTTTACAGCTGAGAGGCGCTTAGCCATTAACTCCAATTGTGGTAGAATTAAAACCGCACTGCGGTTTTTAAATAAGGTTCCCTTCATTTCCTCCTTCCCTCCCCTTGTCTCTGCAACCTTTCTTTCCTTAACCAGGTCAGTCCTTTTCCAGCACAGGCATCGAGTCCCCCCCTCGCCTCCACGACGTCCCGCTCTGCAGGAGCCACTCTTGTGCTCCTCCTGCTATATATCAGGGTATTTATGAGACACTCAGCATCAACGGGACTTAACGTATGTGATCGTTCCAGGTAACTCTGCCAACCTGCTGCTCCAAAGAGCTGCTTGTAAGTCTGTTCTCCACTCCCAACCTCTAACGCGGTGTGCTGCGGTAGCCCGGACAGCCTGCCCTACTGCATTAGGTATTCTTGAACACAGCCCAGAGGAACTTCTTGTTTTGTTATTCTTTGTGGATCTGCTTACTCATTTTCCATTCCTGCAAGATAGGTTTTAATGGATTTGATACAGTACCAGGAAGGCCTCATTGCAGACATAATTAATGGATGCTCAGCGCAGGAAAAGTTTGACTTAGAAAATGTCATATATCAAGTGAACAGGACCAATTAAGGTAGCCAGGTTTTCAGCAGAAGTAGCTTTAACATCATCAGGATTTCCTACTGAATGTACTGTTTGGAAAAGGTGAGTGGAATTGGGGGTGATGGCAGGGAGGGTGGAATTTGTTTTTCCATGGTGGAAAGTAATCTGCCACTCTTGGGAATGCTTTACCAACACCAACTGCAAAAACATCCATGTTGCCAGTTTACATTAGGGATAATATTGTGACTGCGTTTAAACTGGAAGAAACCACTCCATCAGTCAAAGGAGGATTTCAGGGGATATGACCTTGAGTAATGTTCTGGCTTAGCGAAAACTGTGGATTTGATCATTAATAATATTTTGCATGATCCATGTTTTTTATTCAAAGCAGACTTTGTCAGCCAAAGGAGTAAACCCCTCTCTCATGTTCCATCTTTCTCCATTTTAGTGCGAGCAAGAGGAATCTCTATGAAAATATCCTCTGTTTGCCAAAATTGAAAAGATAACATTCCTAAGAGTGAGACTGGATTCACCTAAGGTCTCTTCAAGTTATAAGATGGTCAAATTTGCAGTCTCAGCAGCTTGGACAGCAAAACATAGCTAAGAAAGAGGGGATTTTTCTCTCCTGGAAATGCCTCATGAATCTGGCTGCGAAAGCCTTTCGTAGTTAATACTTTACATAGATATAGCACAACTACTGTCAGCCAGGCGAGTTGGATCTGAGCCGTGTGGCTATAGCTGCTGCTGTGAAGACCTCTGTACATTTTGCAAAGAGCTGTTACAACGCCTTGTCAATTTGCAGCTGTCTGGGCACATTCCCTCAGCTTGAGTGTTGGGGAAGGATGGCCTGCATCTCCTGGGAAGGGGGACTTGAGAGGCTGAGGCCAGCTCCCGTCACACTCCAAGGGATGTGTGATGCTTCCCCACATCTTGGAGGGTGGCTGGGTTCTTGCTACATTTTAGCGTTGGGAAGTTCATGCACAAACACATCTGCAAGTGGTTTGGTTTTTTCTCACTGCCAGTTGGCATTGCTCTCATTAGAACCCCTGCATCGTGTTGTGCTATTTGTTACCTAAACAGCTGCAGACTCTTTCTTCAAGGCCTCGGAAGAGAGAGCCCTTTTTGTCTAGCAAACAACATTAATAAAGGCTGGATCTACAATAGCACACAGCAGCTCATATCCAAGCCGTTTTGCCTTAAGCAAGAGAAACTCTTTAGCAACAAACATCCACGTTGACTCCGGTGATCCCGTGATTCACCACAGCAGCACCAAAGTCCAGCTCAGCAGGGTAAGTTATCAGTCCAGATTCAATGAAGGATTAGTCACTGTGGGAGTTCGGTTCCTCTATTTTTCATGCCATTCTACAGCCAGATTTATGTGTCAGGAAAAACATACAAACGGAATCCGATTTACTTGCAGAAGTTCCTGTTCTGTTTGATTTATGTTTGAGTAAATAAAGACATATGTCTTGTAGGTATTGGTCTCTGGCTCCCTTTCTCTTCATAGATCTATGTCTAATTTATCAGCTGCTTTCTTTGCTGGGCTTCTATTTACAAGAGTTTGCAAGAAAGGCAATGCTAGCTGAAGGGAATGCCTTTGACAATTTGAGGTTTAACTTTTGGAATAGGTTTAACTTTTGGAAGAGTTTCGCACTGCAATTTGCTGCACTTCTAGCAATGTCTAGCTGCTCATCTTGAAAGAACTTTACGGAGACTCCTAAAACCACACTATGCAGGGAGAGAAACAACCCTGCTTGTTGTTTTCTAAGCCATATGGCAAATTAATTACCGAACGAGGCCAAGGAGCTAGGAGTCCTGATAGGTCAAGTTCCACAATCTCAACAAATAGGCCAAAAGACCTATCGTTAACCAACCCATAATTAACCACCTAACCATAAACCATTCGTAGCTGTTTCAGGCACACTGAAACACAACATAACGAAACAAGCGTTGCTCTATTTCAAAAATTAAAATTTGGAATCAAGAAATTCAGTAATTTTCTTTAGAATTTTTTTAACTAAAAAAAAAAGTTGTTGAATTTAGATTATTTTCTCCTCCTGTTCTATTTTTGTTCTTTTTATCCACTGGAAACAGTGCAGAGAAGATACGATACTGAGTTAAGTTGGAAAAACTTCTCATCATTCCTTATTTCCATACATTAAGTAATCCAGTTTAAGTCAAACTGAAATTTCATCTTTGATTCCAAGTTAAAAAGGAATGCTAGATATTCGCTAGATACTTGTTTGATATAGCTGCAATGGTCAGATTCTGCAAAAATTTTGCAAAAAGAAATTAATGAACCCACATATTGTCAAGAATTTGATCCAACCCAGTCCTCCACCCAGCACAAAATAAGCCCTGGCCACTCAGGCCCAGGGAAAGATCATCCGTTCTCAGGGATGCCCAGCTGCCTGTGCGATGCCCAGTACGAATGCTGAATTCATGGCAATGAGGCACTTGGTAGAGCAGGATTTTAGGAAGTCTGAGAGATGTATTGGGAAATAAGGGAGGGAAGAGTAATATCTGGAGCTGAAAATAAATATTAAAAGCCCTGAAGTTTTTGAAAATCACCCAAGCTCCTTCCTTCTGACATGAAACGGCTGTTCATCCATCCTGGCTAAGAGAAAATTTCCCCAGGACACCAGGCTGAATGTGCTATTGCCTTGCTTGGCGTCCTGCACCGTTTGATTCCTTGTTTCATACAGAAGGTCTCACAGAAGTCTTTTTCTGATGAGTTTTCCCGGGTCACCTTTGATCTCCTACACATCAATGTACCTTTAACGGCATAAGTGAGCACCCACGTGGCTAGAGGCAGCCTGCATCCCATGGTGGCCAGCTCCAGTAGCACCAACGCTGCTGGAAAATCAACTCACTAATGTGAATGTTTATTTGGCCACTCTTACTACCGCAGTTCCCTTTGCTGTTCAGTTTTACTAAACAGCTTGAGAAAATATTTATCAGAGGAATGTGGTAACAGATTTATTGAATCCCCAAAGCCTGAGGTCAGCTTTTTAACATCAGGAGCCTCTGCAAGTGAGGGAGAGCAGGCAACACCTCCGAAATAAGAGGCAACCCACGAGATCACTGATGTTTCTGCTAATTAATAGGAAGTCTTTGACCAATAAAACTTACATAGAATAGAGGCTGGCAAGATCTCTTCCCTCTTGAACAAGCCCTGGAACTTACCTGAAAGATGTGCATAGTTTCCACCCAGTGTTGAGTTTATGAGCATTCTGTGGGAGTTCGTTTAAATAGATTTTGGGCCTTTTCAATGTTGTTTTTTTTTTTTAAAATAGGATTGAAATTTATAATGGTGCTTTTGTTTTAATCTGCCTTGACATTTACTTCAAATGCATGTAATGGAATGCCACTTCCAATAATAGCTCTGGGTCGAGTGCAATTTAGAGTAGGACCTGCAGTGGGACAGGCGCATGGGGTGCATCAGCCATGGGACTCATGAAGGCTTTCGTAACATGCTGGAGCCTCATGGACCGGGCATAAGACAAAAAATCATTCTCTTTCTATAGGGTTCTGAAAGGATGAACTAAACAGTGTCGACTGTAGCCATGACTGGCATTTTGGTGATTGCACTTTACCCCCAGATACGTGCAAGCCCATTCCCAATGACTTGGCTCTATCTATTTCCAGGAGCCAAATCTGGAGCTAGCATTTTAACACAAATTTGAGCTGTTGCAGCAAAAGAGAGAAGAGGCAGAAAGGAGCATCTGCGAGGCTTTGCCTGCTTTTGTGACAAAGCTTTATCTGAGACCCAGAGAGGATTCGCCTCCGTGCTATTGCAGACAACCACTTGGTTGACTCAATGTGCAGCCTTGCTGCTTCTCATTCTGCTGTCAGAGAAGAAAACGGGTCTGCAGAGCAAATAAAGAGATGAAATATGTTACCATGTGGTTTACGAGAACATGCCTGTGTCTGTAATATAATTTTGGATGGAAAGAGTAGCAGGTCTGAAATGTGTGTTCCTGTGTGTACTAACAAGAAGAAATCCCAAAACCTCAATCTAGCAGCTGGGTTCATATTCCTCTGTTATGTCTACACAAGGTGGTAAGAACCCTATTTCTGCATCCTCTCCCATATAAAAAGCTAAAAAGCTTCATTCTCTGGCCTGTAAACTAGCCAAACGCCCAGCTGAATTTGTGAAGAATCTAAAGAATTTGGCCCATGGGTGAGTCTGAAGTTCTTTAGGATGAAGAAAACCGGGCAGTAGAAGGAACCTTCTTTTTTTGGCTAAATGCTCCAATAGCACAAACATTCCCCTGCAGAGCAACGGTGTTAATCCACATTGTCCTGGCTGGTTTTATCCTCTAATAAGATCAGCTTTTTGGAAACTAAGATCTGCGGCTTTGAAAGTCTTCTAGATTTACAAATGATACACTCTTGACAGACCAGTATGTATAAGTACCAGGGTTTTTTTTTGTTGCTGTTTTCCTTTTTGCTTACAGCATCATCTGTAGATTGCAACAATTCTTTTGAAGCAAACTAACATTTTTGAGGGAGAGCAGTAACATCAAGAACTCTCACTGTCATAGTTAAAAGCACATGAGATCTAATTAAAATGAAGGAAAGACTTTAGATTGTGTCATTTCTTGGGGCAAGTTGTCCCCGAAGTAAATTTAAAATGAAAACCTACATTTCAAGCTCTTTTGTGCACGCGCCATGTTTGCAGCTGTGAGTTAGAGGAAGTAATTGCGTTCGCACTGATGCTTCTCTGCGAGTACATTTCTGTGATAAATCTAATGAACGGTGTTATGCAGGATTATACAGCTATTCCCTTCAACTGCACCTGAGAAACTCATCAATCTCATGCCGCAAATCAAACAAGAACAAGCAAGCAAGCAAGCAAACTACTCCTGTCATCAAATCCTCTTCTGCTTTTGATGAGAAGTACAGACTTGGTTTATGTTCCTCACCACAAGAATATTCTGTTGTCTGACAGATAAAATCAAATCAAATACCTTTTCTTATGTTTCTGCATACTCCAGCTGTCATGTCCCCATCTAGCGTGTCTCTTCACTGCTCATCAGCTTTATGGCTTGTGTGAGAGGTATAGCTGGTAGGCGCCAGTCACCATTGGCCTTCAAGATGTGTGTCAAGCCGAGAGCTTATGTTTTGTAGTGGTTTTCCATCCTCTAAAGCCAGATCCTCTAGGCTGGATCCTCAGCTGGTGGAAAGCAACATTTCTCTGTGGTTTTCAGTGTAGCTATGCCAGAGAAGGATCTGTCCTCTGTGTTTCACACAAGGTTAAATTTATCTGTTCTGAGTCTTTGGCAGCTCTGCGCTATTTTGTTAAAAAACAGCCCAGGCCATATGGAAAGATTTCCACAGAATGCAGAGCAGCTCAGAGACCATTATGCTTCCACGCCTGGGTGTATTTCTCCCCTTTCAACTCACCCTCCTCATCTTGTATCTCTTCTAAGAGATGAAATCCCCAAGCAGCTTCACATAGTAGTGATGATAAGAAGAATGAATATGTGCTTGGGTCCAGTTGGAAACGGCCATGCTGATGTAAGTATCATGCCTGAGCAGTTCACTAATTTCTCCCAGTTGTTCAATACCTTTCCCTCAGCAGAGATGAGGCAGTAAATGACTCTCAGAAATTTGTTCCTCACTTTCTGTGCAGACCAAACAGCAGTTGAGGTTAACCTCTAAACCATTATCATAGAGTCACAGAATCACAGAATGGTGTGGGTTGGAAGGGACCCTAAAGATCACCTAGTTCCACCCACCCAGCCATGGGCAGGGATACCTTCCACTAGATCAGGTTGCTCAAAGCTCCATCCAACCTGGCCTTGAACACTTCCAGGGAGGGGGTATCCACAACTTCTCTGGGCAACCTGTTCCAGTGCCTCACCACCCTCACGGTAAAGAATTTCTTCCTAATATCTAAACTAAATCTGCCCTCTTTCAGTTTAAAACCATTACCCCGCTCCTATTACTACAGGCTA
The DNA here is from genome assembly GCA_013401315.1 of Balaeniceps rex. Classification (NCBI taxonomy): domain Eukaryota; kingdom Metazoa; phylum Chordata; class Aves; order Pelecaniformes; family Balaenicipitidae; genus Balaeniceps; species Balaeniceps rex. The sequence goes on along the minus strand of VYZW01040885.1, from coordinate 78,624 downwards.
AAGGCATAAATATTAAGGGTTAAGGTAACCTGCTAGCACTCAGCTCATGGGTTGGTACGGTATCTCAGTGGATCAAAAATGACAGCGGAGAGAAGGGCATCGTGCAACCCTTCGTGCCCCAAGACAGGGCTTTAACCTGGAGCTTGACTAGAGCGACCAGGAGGGGAGAGATGCAGAAGCAAGCGGAAGCGATTATGATAACTGCAAAGAAACCCCAATACGCAGTCCATGAGTCAGGCCGATGAGTCCCACATGGTGCTAGTATTAAATTGATATCGTATGTCTGCATCACTGCTGAAAAAAATCACAGTGGATCTTTCCCTTAAAGACTGATAAGAAAGCAAAACATGACGACTTAGTACAGTGCTTTCTGGTGCCTTGAGACATACGAATAAAACAATGTGGAGAGAGGGCAGATATTATTCAGGGACTTGGCTATGGGAAAGAGTGAAGAAATTACTATAATTTACATTTATATATTTGCATTTGGGCAATGATTGGTATCAATTCTGCAGATCGTTTTGTCACGGCCATTTTCTATGAGTACATGAATAATCTGGCAAATGAGAAAGCTAGCAAAAAAATTCAGCCAAACAGTTGTTATTAAATAAACCATACCAAATATTAATTGACAATTTGGATCCACACTTACTCAATATTCTTCCTGGAGATTAGCAACTTCCAAACAGAAACCAGAAGACCATGCTCTCTGATTTCTGCATGAAGTCAAAATAGTTCCATTTTTAATGTTAGATGCTAACAAGAAACTGAATTCAGAACAAAGAGAAAGCCAAAGAGTATTTGCAGAAATTATCTAATGAATACTTTCTAATAACGAGCACATTTAGAAAATCAACATCTGCTCATGGGTAATTCATGAACAGAAACACAGTCAACTTCTTTAACGTGAATTTCAGTATGAATTATTCACTGAGCTTTAAGTATTATGGCATATAGTCCCTGTTGGTATTTGCCAAGGTTTAACAAAAGAGGATATAGACACAGATGCCAGCGATACTCATGAGCTATCAATCTCCTTTGCTTCCCTTGCTAGCGCGAGGGACTGTGAAAAGGTGCTCACTTACAGACTCTTCTCTCCCTCAGCTGGAACTTGTGTTTATGGCACCGCTGTGGGCTCTTCCGAAAATTATTCCAGTCTCACAAATTCAACATATGAGTTGTCCCTGCAGTGGGATCAAGCATGATAGGAGGAGAAGACGGGACCCTGAGGGAGAGTAACCACTTGTTTTACTGCAGATACTTACGATAAATAGCAAAGTTACCAATGAGAAAACCGAAGTATAAGAAATTACGTGCATTTACATCAGTACTGCTTTTGCATATTTGTATTACAACGGCAGGCAAAACCCCAATCAAGATTACTGGCAATGTACTAAGATGAAAATAGGACAAAAGAGCTTACTGATCTTGAAGTATTAATCTTGAAGAGTATTAACATCTCTTGCACTGCTGTTGGAGAGCAGGATTTCATGCCTCTCCATCTGCTAAACATCCCTTTCCAACCTTGGTGGACGTACATAACACTGCAGCATGCCTGATGCCATTCACTGTAGCACAGACAATTCCCTGCAAGCCCAGGGTTTAAATGCTGAATATATATATATATATTTGTCCTTTCCACTCATAGACCACTTGATGTAATCTCTGATTGCCAAGTAATCTCCAACGCCAGGTGACACCAGCCTTACCCACAGGTTTAGTGTGCATTTTGGGTTGACAGCTGTGGCTAAGGACATGTATCCCAGAGACCCTACTGGCAGAAAAAACGTTGGCTGTCAGCAGTGAGAACTCCTTACATAGTAAAGTTAATTTGGTATGAAACCAAATGCAAGCCTTCTTCATCAGATTGATCCACACCATCTTTTTCACCATGGGCTTAGCATGGAGGAATTCATGCAGAATACCACCTCCAAAGAAGGGATGGCTGATGTCTGTTGACTGTTTTACAGGACAGAAACCATCCCCCAAATATTACAAGAGTTCTGAAGAGTTACTGTGGGGTGAGGGGTGTTTCTCATCTCAGCAGTCTCTCATTTATTAAAAGATCTCCTTGGGGTGAAGACGGACCTGGTCCTGGTGGACTTCAGTCCATGGTGGTAGCTCCAAGGTGTGGTGGTGCTGACGGTACTGAAACACTGCTCTCTTTTTCCCACCTCGAAGGAGTACAGGAACACTTATTCCAGTGCAAGCTGTCATGGCAGGGAGTGCCATGATATCAGCACCTAATAACTATGGCATCGTTTGCTATCCTGTGCATTTCAAACGATGACCTCGGTTGTGGCCTCTCTATATTGCCCACCGGCACGCTGGCAGGAACCTGCGTTCTGTCCTCTGGAGAGAGCTGGAAGGAAACATTTCACTCAGCTAGTTTCTATCATCTGCAATGCCAAAAGGGAAGCAAGAGAAATATAAGGAAGTTGCAATGATAATACCAAAATAATCTGCTGTTCTTACCACATGTTATAGTAATTATACCCTTCTCCTTCCATCCCCAGATGTTCTGTGTTTGAAGAGAGATTCATGGTTACATAATGAATCAGGAGGGAGATGCAGAAAAAGGATGTGAGCCATGAGGATGATGTAAGGAAAAAAGAAAAAAAAAAAAGAGAAGAGATTGTTGAACTCTTTTGGAAGGGAAGGAGGAAGCCTCAGTGCAGGGCTCTTGAAATCTCACATCAGTCAGATGAGAAGATTACTGCAGCGGAGAGGAAGAAAATCAATAGCATATGAAGCAATTCAGGAGAGAAGCGAGCAGTGCGGCAACAAATCAAAGAGCTGTTAAAATCAAGATCTGCAAAGAAGGAATTTTCAGGCAGTATCTCATAAAAACCAGGGTAAAACGCAGCTTTTAGTTGGAGTGCCAGGATGCACGGAGTGTGCTAGCTGCTATTAGAAGAATTAGTAAAAAATAGTGAGTGTGATCCAGTAAATCCAAATGAAGAAACAGGCACATTTGGCTAGGAGACTCTTCTACAAATACGATTTATGACTTAGAAGAAGGTAGACCTTTGGCTAAATCTCATGAATGTTTCATTTCCTCAAAATTCTCCTAAACTTTCATTTTAGGGGCAAATATTGGCAAATGTTTGAGGGGAGGGAGCCTATTTAACATTTTAAATAACGTTTTCCTCAATACTTCCAGCAAAGTGATTGAACTATTTTTGAATGAGAGGAAAGCCAATATGAACGCTTTGCCCACAAGGAGAAAAACGAAACCCTTGCCTCAGTTTTACGAGCAGTTCTGATGATCCCGTATATCTCTATTAGCAAAAGCTGTGCTTTGACTAGAAAATAGTTTCTACCACCGACAGGTGGCTTTGATTATTCCAGCATGATTTTCAGCACTTCTTATCCATGTTTCATAGCACGGAAAGTTCAGCCATTCACTCAACAGGGGGTCCTGAGCCTTGCAAGGAGCATAAAGCTCTTGTGTTGGGTAATGAACAGCTCACAGGAACGGCCTTTGTTCTCCATGCAAAATAAGATGCACGCTGAGGTCTAGAGCTTGAGTTGAACCAAAGATACGCCAAAGGGCAAGCCAAAGGGTAAGGTGCAAGAGGAATCACTTTGCCAAGCTTGTGGTTGGAGCTGCTCCACTGAGATGCACCTGCCTCTTCAGGGTCCCTCAAGAGCTGTTCCCATGCCAGAGATGGAGGTTCCTGCACCCTGGCCACATACAGTCCTCGCTCCTCTGCGAGGACGCCAAGAGCGTGTGGTGGATGGGCAATGCACCAGCTGGCTGCCGAAACCAGATCTGGAGGAACAAAAGGGGATTTGGCTCAGAGTAACCAAAGAGTTGCAAGGCCAAATCTGGTCTGCTGGTGCTTCTTTGTTCCTGCTCGGAATGGAAAATCTCAGCCCTTTGCCTCACACTGTTCAATGAGGGAGAAGAAGCTGTGGGAAATGGGCTACAGTCTGACAAGGGAAAGAGGCACGCTACAAACAGTGGAAACTGCAGAGACAAGGAGCTCTGAGAAAATTTGGGAGATATTTAGCAGATTATTCAGGTTTTGCTTTTGTTTTGTGCTTTTTTTTTTTCTAAGATTGTATCAATGCAGCCTAAAACCAGGCTCTTGAGTTGCAATTATGCAGAAACCAAAGCTGACGCTGCTAAATGTCGTTGTGCTCTTGAAATGCTCAGTAGGGGCCTGACTCAATGCTCATTGCTATGGCAAGGAATTAAGAAACATTGAACGATAGTATTTCACTTTCCTGGCAGGAGCAAGGCTATGGAGCCACAGGGAGCAAAGGTATTACTGGAATAATAAAAAAAATGGCCAATTATTTTTAACATGATAGAGTATCTGTTAACAAATTATTATTCTCTTATCTGTTTCAGTGCCTTTCTTTAAGGCTCCAGGGAAGATATGAATAAAATCAATGACAAGTGACTTGGTTTTTTGGAGTTCTATTTCTTCTATTTACAGTGGCCAACATTGTGCTACATGGGCTGTGCCACTTACCCGTGCTCCAGACCTCCCTGATATCTCATCAACCTTGCAAGGAGATAAATTCTGGCAAGATTCATTCAACTCAAGTTTACAGCTTCCTTCTACCTATGCTTCATTGTAATACATTACACCGACCACATAACAGCAAAGGAAACTGTGAAAGCAGGATCCAGGAAACAGTGTAACTAATACGTGAATAAAAGAGAAAGCAGATGGGGAGGATGCTCTTCTGTGAACCATGGGAAGAAACTCGCTCCAAGGCCGGTGTTCCTTTTCCTCCTCTTTCTTGCTGACAATTCAAGCAAGTTGTGGCGTCTCAGAATAAATCAATCTAGTGACATTGATGCAAATGAGATCAGAATCAGTTCCTTTTGCAGATGAGGTCAAGAGTTCTACTTTTGCAGAACAGACACGGTCACTTCTTTTAAGTCAGAAAAGAAGCCACCACAGTGTAAACTGATAGCAACAGAAACGAACTCTTTGTAGAAAAACCTCCTATCAGTTGTGAGCAAGTTTTTCATGAGCTTTCTACATTGCCTGATAATGCTTAGTAGATAATTATCACCTCTTCATAAATTCCTAAGTGAAGATCCGATGAAACGGATAGGAAAATCAACGTCTCAGGTTTAAACGAGCAAGTCGATATAACAAAAGTATAACAGCATTTCTGCCAATCTAATCCACATTAAATTATATATGACTCTTCCGTAATGTATTTATTGATATCCAGCACCATATTATACACAGCCCTCTTTAACCACTCCTTTAGATGCCTTTCAATACTCTGCACTGTAATGCACTACAAATAAACCTAAAAATAAACCTAACAGAAAGAGTTAAGTCAGTTAGATTTTTTACAAAGCCCTTCAAAGGACTGTGGTTTAAATCTTAATTCACGATATGCGGATGAAATATTACTGCTACCATTACAATTATTTTACCTTTTCTAACTTAGTTTGTGATTTTCTCCTGTTGAACAATTCCAGCCCAGGCTACACTCAAGAAATTAAGAATTGCTTCTTCCAGTGGATGTCAAATATTCTGGTTTTCTGCCCCAAAAGAATGCCAGGGAGTATAGATGTACCGCACAGCTCAGGAATGGCAATTACAGAGGCAGATCAAAACGACCTCAATAAATCAAGTTTTCAACTCACAGCATGGGATCAGCAAAATCAAACTTAGGAGCTGATGAAACCACAGCAAATTTCAGAATTTCTGACAAAAATATGGAACAAATTCTAATGCATGAAAATTAAAGAAAAAAAAAAGAGCTTTTATAACTGGCTTTAGCAATTTTACTTTAACTAGGCTAGTTCAAATTTCTCCCCTGTACTATCCAGCCACCCACTGCACTGGATTATGTCCCATTGCTGGGTTGGATACTGTGCTCAGCAAATTGCTGGGCCTCAGACCAAAAAGGGGAGAAGTCATGAAAGGAACATGGGGAGGAAAGGCAAGTAAAGTGAGACCTAAATCTCTCAAGTGTTGAGTGGGAATAAGCTTAATTTTATTCTTCAAGCGTGTTGTTTGAAAGCCTGTGATAAGGAAAAAACCAGCCCAGATTTTTCAGCTTAGCTGATAATAGCCAAACACCTGCTCCGTTCGTGTTGAAGGTAGCACTGGACAAGGTCTGAACACATCTGTTTTCATTCAGCCGTTCTGTAGGGTCTGACATCCTATAGGGCTTGACAGTCCATGTAGTCCATCGAGTCTTCCAGATAGACAGAGCCAGTTTGTTTCTTTGGGATAGATTTTACCTGGCTTTGCTGATTAGTTTTGTAAAACTCGAATTAGAGACAACTAGTTATGTCAAACACAATGACATGAAGTTGAAAACTAGGTGAAACGTATTTATACGAAAATAATATATACAGAAAAGAGTGAATCTATAAACCCACCTTCTGTATCTGACTTTTAGTCAACTGAAACTGTCTTAAAGGATCAACTGCTTATGTTAATCTTTTCTATCCACGAGAAATACTTTGGAACTGTAATGTGCTATAGGATGAATCTTGAGTTAGCAAAGCTATTAGGGGAAAATAAGAGTTATTTTAGTGTGATACTCCAAGGAAATCACTGAGAATGTTCCTCAGGGTTGAATCTGCAGTAGGAGAAAATCTAAGGACAATTTAAGTTCCTGTCAGATAAAAATCTTGGTGTAAATTTGACAAACAGCATGCCTTTAGGCAAGCGTGAGTCTGTCTATTTATCTGTCTGTCATCTTGTTTCTCAAGACAGTCTTAGGAATCAAGGCGTCGTATGATAGTTTCTGGCTCATTTTGATCAGTCTTCATTATCCTTTTTCTGTCCCAAACCACAGCAAGAAATGAACCTGAATATTGGCAAGACATTTGATTCCCTATTCTTCCCTTAAACCCAAGCAAAATACGCATATCCCTTTATTCACCATGATAGTCTCCTATACATTTGATGTAGTTTTCTTTTCCTATTTGTAGAGCTACTCAAGGATATTGGTTCTTCCATTTAACCACAGGGGCCCTGGAACAATCTTTAATGCATTTAGGATGTGGTCATATTTTAGGATGTTTTAGAGTATAAAATCACACTTGAGGGCTATTTAAGTCCTTGAAAAAGTGCAATGGACACAGCTGTGTGGCCTGCCAATCTCATAACTGTCCCTCCTGCTGGCCCTGGGAGACATCTGTGTTAGGGAAGGGGTAAGAGGATTAGTCTGCCTACTGTGAGTTCACCTGTTTACCTAGGCTATTATTTATTGAAGATCAAATTGACTGAAAATCATTCCCGACAGAGAGCTGGCAAGAGATGACATTATGAGGAGACCAGAGTTTGTGTTTTATAGGTTCAGTTATCTGTGATTTAGGGATCATTACGATCTCTTTAAAATTCTTAAAGCCAGCCAAAAAAACTAAAATTAAAGGAAGGCTGTGCCTTACATTAAACAATTTAGAAAACAAATGGGAATAGAATGGAGACACTATTCTGTTGGGCTAAACCTTTTCTTTAGTTTGACATCTATGAATTTCTTTAACGTTTTTGGGCTTGGTTTTGCCAGCTTGAGTGCATGAGGGGGAAGTGTTATTTGTGATGGGTCAAATGTTCCTACAAATAACTTCTGTACAATTTCTAGGATGGTAAGCGCTCTTCGTTTGCCCTTCAGCAAGACCAGTTTATAGTTGAGTAAAACTGACATCTATTCCATGCCCTGAAATCTTGGTGTCTGAACTAGTCATATGGAGAAGGGGAGACTCCCAGGTCTGAAGCTCTGTCTTGAAACACCTCCATTTCCTTGACTTGAGATCGAATGGTGACAGTATCATCATTATTCTGATTAATTATTAAGGCGGTTGCAAGTAAGACACTGCCTTTAAACTGCCTTGTCTTGTTTGGATGGATGTTTTACAACTATCTGGCAGTGAAAGGAACAGACTTAATACTGTGAGATACAAATGTGTGCAGTTTCTAGCTCCGTTTTTAACAATTTCAAAGTTGGTGTGGGCAACAAATCTTTTTAGACCATGGTTTTCTGCTCTTGGAGGGCAGCGGCTTCAGGAAAAAGCAGGAATTTCACCAGAGGAAGCACCCTATTTTGTTAAGCAAAGCCCGTCAGCTTTATGGAATTGTTCGGTTTAGGCAAATCTGCCATCTAGCAGGGGAGTCATCTATTTTCCTCATGCTTTTGCTTTGTTTTATTTTAGCAAAGCATTTCTTCCCTGCTGTTTATCCTCTCAGACAAATACAGGAAAAAGCCCACTTGCACCCCTCGACCTTTCTCCTCGACGACTGACAATTACCTTCCTCAGCCTAAAGGCACTGATTTTTTTGGGAATGCCTTATTTAGAACACATGATCAGCATTCAGTGCTTTCCAGTAGCCTCCAAGCCCCACTGAGTATTTATTTACATTGTATAAAATTAGAGGAAATGAAGGGGTATGTGTTTGAACTAAAAGCAACAACCTAATTCTGCTTGTTATAAACTCCCCTAATGGAAGGATTTCAGTCAATGTCAGCTTAGGGCATGGAGGGGAAAGAACTCTACTCCTGGGCATTTCCAGCATAATGGGGCATGATGCCTGACAATAAAACACATTTAGCAACTTTCTAAACAAAAATCATTTTGTGGATTTGAAGTGATTTTTACCATTCCCTACTACGAATCCAGTTCGTGTTCTTGGCTTCCTGTCTTACCAGAGGACATCCCACAGAGGTATCCTTTGGGGCTAAATAAAATGAAGAGTTTCTTATTAAACAAATACATTTTAAAAAAAAGATTATTTGTATGTGGGGGAAAGAGGGAAGATTCCACTGCAACTGAAACAGATGTGCGCCCATAAAAAGGACACTGACTAAAACGTAACATATGTACAAATTAAAGATGATTAAATTCAATGAATTTGGTTTGCCTTGGTACCTGCACTCATTCTCTGTCTCTCCTGAATGAAGGAGGAACTCACCATGTCTTTCTGGCTTCACTCCGCATCTCGAAGGTAAATGCAAATGAAATAAGCACAAAAGAAAGTTGATTAGATCCAGGTTTGTGTTGTGGAAAAAGAATGAAAAAAATTAGTTACAGCATAATACTGTAAAAAAGTTTTTTCTAGAGCTAATAATTACAGACTCCAAGATGGATCTTAGTAGGGAGCCTGGAAAGGAAAAACCATGGAAGAAATTCCAGACATCCATAGCAGCATTAACGGTAATCTAGAACAGATCCCCGTCCTGGTGCCAAAGTTATTTTAAAAAACATTTATAGCTCATTGTCATTGGTGCCAGCCCAAATTTGCCACTGCCAAATTTAGCACCGGTGTCAGTGTTTTGCCATCATTGGTTTGGACATGCCTATCATCCACTTTTTAGAAATCCATGAGGAAGTGACTGTACTTCCCGGAGCTACTGAATGTTTTACCAAAAACTTCTCAAATGTCTGTAGAATCACTTATTAGAAAACCATTCCTGCACTGTCCGGGTTAGTTCTCTTCGGTTTTATTCGTGGGATAGGACAATTACCAATTTCTCTTCAAAGAAACTCTGCTTTTAGGAATAGTGTGTAAACACAATCAGAAAAAGTTGTCCAGAACACTTGATCAAATTACTGTTAAAATTGTTCCATTTAGAGTAACGAACTTTTCTCTGGGCTGGAAGGAGAATGAGGGAAAGAAGGAACACGGAACACTGAAGAAAATATTGATGTCTCGGTTGTTGCCTTTGAACATGAGAATGCTGGGTTCAAATCAATATTTGTGAGTTTTTAGTTATATATACGGAAAGTTTCAACAGGCAGGACCGAGCAAGGCTGAAGCTATCACCAGGTTTGTCTTCTGTGAGGTTGACTGTGGCCCATCTTCTTCTTGCTGAAGAAGACGATAGCATTTTTTAAAGCATGTAGAAAGACCCCAGCATCACAGTGAGGGATTTCAGAACCAAGGTGTTTCAGGCTTGGCATGCTAGTCCTTCCGAGTGGGATCCCCAGCTCTGAACTTCATTAGGTGCTACCAATATCAGCCCTGCAGGTTTTCCAGTGAAACTGGCCTGAGCTGATAGGAGACTTTAATTCTATATTTCATGCTGCATGAAATGGAATATCCCAAAAGTCATTTAGTTGGACAGAAAGTTATCTGCAGCTTGCCCACTACGAATGCCGCTCAGCCATTTTCACAGGCTACAATTTCCTCCCATGCTAAATTCCTAGAAATATGGGAAATTTCGAACCTTTGCTCCTGCATCTGCTGGGGTTCCCCTTGGCTAGCAGCAGCCTGCACGTTCCACTGATGTCTTTGCTTGGCTTGGAGGCAAAGCGAAGAGCTCTGACCCCACACAGGTCTCATGGCTTTAGCTGTAAACATTGACATAGACACATCCGACGTAGATGTGTCCGGTCTACAGAAAACACTGATGTTTCCATGGTATCTTCCATGTGTGCAGTCTGTAATAAACCATTATAACAACTAATTTGGTATAAGCACCATTTAGTGCCTATAGCACTTAATATATATAGATTCAAATATATATACATGTAAAAGAAAATAACTGGGGAATTTGGATGCTCCCACTTGCAGATATCCAGCTGGAATTCCCTTCAAAACAGCTATTTTTTTCACAAGCAGATGCTCAAAATTTTCTGAAAATCAGACTTATCTAGCAATGTTTAAATACTTCTAAGGTCATGATTCTTTCTTCTTTCTTTTTATAAACCAAAGAGCTTATGAAGGCCCCATGGCTTTATAAGCCCACTGGAAGGCGGGCCACCGAGTCTGCAGAAAAGAGTTCAAAACGTGATGGAAGGAGCAGGTGAAAATATTAGAAACTAATATCAACTTACAGCAAAGCAGAAGAAAAGAAGTTGAGTTGTCCAGTGGCAGATAAAGACAGAGCCGTGCTTGGTTTCCTGGCATTCCTTGGGAGGAAAAAGGGAGAATAGTAACAAACCACAGATGATAAACAAGGATGGGGATTCTTAAAAGAACTTATTTATTTGTAAACCTTCTATGCAAGCAAAAAACGTGTTCTGCTAATGACTGGGAATTTAAACAGCTTTTTTTTTTTTTTTTAAATAAAACAAATAAATATTCCTGCGCACCTTCAAGACTCCTCTGCAATGATTTATGGCAAACATATCAACAACATAAACCACTATTCAGTAGCTCAAGCAATAACTTGCATTCAAGGTCAAGTAAAATCTCAGTAAAAACAAACAATTTTTCAGCAGTCTTTCCAGAAGCAGAAGCTGAAAACAACAGATCATATGTTTAGAAAAAACATTGGAAAATTGTGAAAAAATGTCAACACAAATATTTGGCCTCCATAAGAAACCGTTCTCTGGCTTTTCCTAAAACGACGCTTGCGAAACATGCCTTCTCCGTGGGGATATTTTGTAGGGCTGCAGTTTTCTTGGGTCCGATTCAGAAACCTTCAGGAAGTGGCTGAAAACTGTGCGGTGATGTAACTGTCAAATTGACACAGGAATGGTTCTGTTGATATTAGCCGGGCTAATCATTCCGCTAATTGGACAGCCATTCGAGCCACAATGCAAAGACAGATCGGCTTTCACTTTAACTGCTCACGCAAATGAGGTTTGACTCAAATGTAATACTTTATATCAACACACTGGATGACTGTAAAAATAATACCACATGTGCTGGTGCCTCTTTTTAATAAGTGTCTTCCTCAATTTTCCCTGCTGTATGAGGCACTTTAACATACACATAATTAAGGTTATTTAAGGGATATCAATTGAAAAATGCACCCACAGGAGGCTAAACATGAATGATAGAGCTACCAGTACAGCTCCCAGAAGTCAGCTGCTATAATTTCATGCAGCACTTCTACAATATGATCTTCTACCCCTTGCATCCGAGAAGGATAACCTGGCAATCTCTCGCTTTGCTCTTTTCGAAGTCATTTGCACAGGTACAAGACAGACTTAAAATGCTACCTTTCTGGTTTGGTAGCAATTTATTCGTGAATCATATTGGATAAAAAAAGCAAAAGGCATAGAGAAAAGCAGAGCTGGACTCCCTTTCTGTAGCTTGTGGATAGACAGGTGACACCTTTCTGCTCAGATCTGATAGGGAGAGTCATTCAGAGACTCTGCCAAGACAAAAGCGGTCCAAAATACGACAGATAGAGACCAGGGGAAGGCCCACTGCGGTACAGTTTTGCGTGTAACTTTTTGTTGTCACCTTTGTGCTCTGCCAACGTTTGCCACAAGGTGTTCCTAAAAGGAGAGATGTTTCTGTAGTCAGCATAGGAGATGCCACATTAAAGCATTAATTCAATGACTAATGACACTGGGGTTGCTCGGAGCTCCGACGCCAACGCATTGCCTTGTGCTCACAGATGACACCGAGCACGGATCGCAGGAGCTCCAGCATCAAAGCATGTTCACCATGCCGTAGACAGCACTAATGCAGGCCAGGACACGAACACCATATGCACGATATAATCATTATGCTCACTGAAAGGCAGCAATTTATTGCAATTGATATTTTCCATGTTTCTCCTTTAGAGCTTTAATCTCAGCAAGGGTTCTGTTTACCGTGAAGCCTGTAAATGGTTTTAGGGGTTATTTGATAAAGAAGAAAATCAAATGTGTGCTTTGTCCAAGATCAAAAAGGGCCTGTAAAAAGTTCTACAAATCCAATGATAAAGAATTGCTCTCAGAGTGTATCAGCTAATATCACAACCATGTTAAAGGCAGCACAGAGCAACGCACTGAGCACTAGCAAAGGAGAACTGAGCCGCTCCTTGCGGTATCAGATTTGGGTCCTTTCGCAACACACAAAACCAGCTTCTTGCTGCTTTTATAATTCTGTCGTTGCTTGCATCCATGTCCCCACCAGCCCAATGCCCTCATAGTACCATGACGATGGCATGAAGCCACCCACCTCATGCTGTGATGTCTTTTGATGGCTGAGGGAGCCGGACAAGAAGGAAAAGGATCTTCTGATTTGTCAGACATGTCTTGATAAGGCAGAGGAAGTTTCCAAAAAATGCCAATACTGTGAAAGAAAAGAGCAATCCCCTTCTCCAAACACATACCCACATGCTGCTGGAGATGCTATACAATACACGATAGCGCTTGCTAATTCTTGATCTTCTCAAAGGCTCTTCCTAGCCTTTAAAAACCTATGTTTAAAACCTATGACTTTTTTGAAAATGTTTTTACATTTTCTTGCTTGCAACTCTTCTACTTCCAAAATACTTGGGTTCCAGTGAGTAAATCTACAGCATTTTGCAGATAAACGATTGCTCTGGCCCCTGTGTTTCTCTACCACTTTGTTTTTAGCTATTTTCTCACTCTTCGGGCCCTGTTAGATCTTAAGCCAGGCATTTCTTGGTTAGGGATAGATCATCTGAGTTCAACAGGAGAAAATGTCTCAAGATGGAGCAAAATCCTCCCTGATACGTACCTGTCTAACTGCAGTTCCCTCTGCATTCAAGTTCTCCACTTCTCTGGAAAGTTGTCATAAAAATCATTACGTGCCCCGAACAGATGTGACCTTAAAATGCAGCTTCATGGAGGAAAAAAGTGGTGGGGAATATAAAATAGCCTGTGGTGAAAATAACAGCAGGAAAACATTATAAAATCTGAGCCATAGCTGGCTGGCTTCCTCTTGATTATTGCTTTCTCTTTCAAGGACCCGTCCTTGAGAGTGATTATGGAGAGTGATATTTGGGGGTGATTTCATGAAGGCAATTTTAACACGCTGTTGTTCTAATGAAACAAAGCTGCCGTATAGACCTGTAATAACCTGGTGTTTGAAGAACATCCTCAGCACATGATTTCAACAGTCTCAAAGGCGTCAATGAAATATCATTCTTCATGATTTTCATTATAGTGCTAACATAGGACCCTGGCTGCTTGTGGAGGGGGTTTTTTTTTTGGTGGTTGATGTCAAAGGGTGTGCAAACTCCTAGCAAGAGCCAGTTCTTGCACTGGAGTGAATAGAATGGAATCATGGAATCATAGAATCATCAAATGGTTTGGGTTGGAAGGGACCTGTAGAGGCCATCCAGTCCAACCCCCCTGCAGGGAGCAGGGACATCTTTAACCAGATCAGGTTGCTCACAGCCCAGTCCAACCTCACCTGGAATGTTTCCAGGGATGGGGCCTCCACCACCTCTCTGGGCAACCCCTTCCAGTGCTTCACCACCCTCACTGTAAAACATTTCTTCCTTCTATCCAGCCTAAATCTGCCCTCCTTTAGTTTAAACCCATCACCCCTTGTCCTGTCACCACAGGCCTTGCTAAAAAGCCTGTCCCCATCTTTCCTCTAGGCCCCCTTGAAGCACTGCAAGGCCGCACTAAGGTCTCCCCGGGGCCTTCTCTTCTCCAGGCTGAACAGCCCCAGCTCTCTCAGCCTGGCCTCGGAGCAGAGGGGCTCCAGCCCTCGGAGCATTTTCGTGGCCCTCTTCTGGACCTGCTCCAACAGGTCCATGTCCTCCTTGTGCTGAGGGCTCCAGAGCTGGACACAGGGCTCCAGGTGAGGTCTCACCAGAGCAGAGCAGAGGGGCAGAATCCCCTCCCTTTGGTGACTGTAACCTAAATAAAAAACTAGCAGTGAGTCATTCAGCACAGCACAGGTCTGTGGCAAGGCTGGCCATGGAGCTCAGGTGGACCCGACCTGGCCTCAGCCCAGGCTCCTGGTGTCACTCAGGTGCGAGCACACCCACCTCCCCTGGCAGTCAGAAAAAACTCAGGACATGGAGTAAGACGGGGGTTTTGGAAAAGGGCTACAAATACCACGTAATGGTTAAAATATAAAACATATGACTAGTGAGTTTAAATTGTAGATGGATTTGCAAATTGCGAGCACCTCTTCTACATTCACAGGGCACGGGTCACTTCTGTTTCTAGCCACCAAGGAAAGCTTGAATTTCACCTAAACTGGGATGTTTGGATTCAAATGCATTAGGTTGGACTAGGCTCAGAAATAATCTTTTGAATATGAGAGCAAATTCTAAAGTGTGTCTGCTAATATTTGGATGCAGGTATGGTTGTCCTAAACTGGCGTATAGCTTAACTAAGGTGTTAGAAATTAAGTAAGAAACCTGATGTGTCCGTTACACTATGCAATCTTCAAGCTACAAACAAACTGATCTCAATTTTTTTTTTATAAGGTATAATATTTTTTGCAGCAGATGTGATATTTGTATCAATGTAATATAGAAAAAGTGTTAGGCGTTTTAAAGTCTTTTGAATGACAATTATATTCAGCTGATTAGGTAATGTGCTACACATTGCGGGGGGGAACAAACACATTGCTTTTCTAAACAGTAAGAGAGAAGAGAAGCAATGGTCTGAATTTTGGAAGAAATCACAGAGCAGAATCATAGAATCATCTAGGTTGGAGCAGATCTTTAAGATCATCGAGTTCATCAGAAGCTACAGTTTATCCCAGGCTGGTAAAAAGATGTTCAGAGGTTCCTCCCAGACACGTATTAGTTTCTCCTGCCCAGGGCTTCGCTGCACACACTGCCCCTTGCAAAACAAACAGCGTTGCGTTCGGGTCATGCTGATGATCTCTGCTCACCTGGCCGGTAGAGATGGGTACAGGCTGATGTACGATGCCTCAGGACCTGGTCAGGAGCCGCTACGTGGTTTCAGCGGGGGCCTGGGTGAATTGTTGAGTTTTACGATTTTAAATCATTGTCAAGGTGTTCAGGCTGTGTGTGGGTGTGCAGGGCAGCCACAAGAGGAGGCTTTTCATCATTATAAGCAGAACTAAATTCATGTATCCACATCACAACGGCTGTTTTCCCATGCTGGATCTGGGGCTGACTTTTGTAGTGGAAGTCTGGCTTGCAAATGCCCTGGGAAGAGAAGCCATCTTCTCCAGAACTTCTTGTTTTGAAATTTCTTCTTCAGCTCCTTGAGAAATTAAATGCCAGAGCGCTGTGTATGAGGAGGGTTTGACACAGTTCTTCCACACCTATCACTGCAAAAAGTTTCAACTCCTACACAGGTTTGACAATTCTTGTCTGGTGAGATATACAGATATTGGATTAAATCCCTTCCTCTTTTAACACCGTTGTAGAAACCATTCCTGTTTGGTTGCTTGCTTTTTTTCTTTTTTCCCCCTATTTCATCATCTGACACTATTCCACTTGCTCAATAACACTGCCAGTTCCATTATCAGATTTCTCTGGTTCTGGTGATACGGGAATTAGAAATGAAATTCCTGTGCAGGGAGACAAGCTGCTCCTGCAGTCGGAGGTTTTGGCACTTTACCGATATTTTGCATGGATAGCACAACCCAGACTGAGACTGAAAGTAGCAGTTTTATGTATCTATGTGCTCTGCTGCACACGGATTCAGCAAACCGAAACTTTGGGTTAAACTATATATCCAATGGATTAATCGGGATCTGCCGCTGCTCACACACTGCTACATAACCACGGTTGGGTAACGTTAGAGTTCCTGCTTATCTGATGCATACTGATCATCAGGCAAAAGCTTCTGCAGGATCTGTTTCTTCCCTGAACCTCCCGTCTGTCTGCTTAGTACTTTCCTGTAGGTTTCCTCACTTCAGCAAAATTGTTCATTCCTGGTCCCAGGTGGATCCTTCCCAAGTATTTAATGTGTAAGTGAGAGAGCCCCCGGACCCGTACGGGGGTAACACAGCGCATGGACACAGGGCAAGGTTCTCAGCGCAGTGGGGCACTTCCCAGTATCAGGCGGGAGCAGAGGGGGTTGTGTTGTTGTACCACAATCGCTGGGGGAATATTGTTTTGGTTTTGGAAGAGATTGCTAAAACAGATGTTGAATGCGAGATGGCGTTTTTAAGCCTGCAGCAGGCAAGAATTTTCCTTCAGGATGAAAAGTGACCTCCAGTGAGCAATAGTGCCTTTAATCCAGAGCTTTGTGCATTGCTATCGGCTTCTGATCACTTTTAAAATCCCCTCCCTCCCACTCAGCCTTCCCTTTCCCCGGAAAGCTCAGCTTAACAGACCTCGGTGCCTCCCCCCTGGGCTGCCTGGGGCTCCCTCGGGAGATGCTCCGAGGAGCTCTGCCACTGCCTGCTTCTCTCTGTGACCTGCACAGATGCCGAGCAGGAACTTTCAGTAACTTTGCAGTCACGTACGAAAACGAAATACCTACTGAAAAGAAATGAGGACAAACTGATCCCCTCTTAGCCTTATATTTTGGTACTGAGCTTGCCAATTCCACATTGTAATTTTGTAAGTCGTCTTCTCAAGGAAGGATAAATCTTCCCGCACACATGCCTGGAAGACCTAAACCTAGATAGCTAAGGTCTATACTTTAGTTGGTGATTCCAGTGCATATTCCATCCTTCAAATTGAATACCTAATTACCTGGACGGGGATTTTTGAAGGATCTATATCCCATTAAATTTGGCAGGATCTGACTATTTCAGCTTTCCAGCCCAAATCTGACCACTGTGCTTATGACCATGTGTTGTCCTTGTTCATCCCTCTTCTCAGACCAGGCGACAAAGGAGAAGAGCGAGTTCAGATAAAAGGTTTGACCGAGAGATTGCCACAGCCCAGGATGCCCCAGCCTGATGAAAGGTCTAGAGACAGCACCATGCCTGTACAGGTATTAAAATGTCCCCAGGATGTTCTCACAGTTATATTATTGATCAAATTATGGAGAGCAGATTCCCCGGAGAGCAGCTGAAGTCCAGCTAAGGCTTTCCTATGTGTTTTATGAGCTGGAGCTCAAACTGAAAAGGCTCTTTGCTCTAGGGTGAGTTTCACTCTGTAAAAACACTTTTTAAAAGAGTGGACGTGTAGAAATACTCGAATCTATCGCCCTGGACAAGTCCTGCAGAATCGTGGTTTTCCCAAAGAGGGCACTGATGCTCTGCACACGAAGCAGAGGGAAAAGCTGAGAAATACATCGCAAGGCATAAATCTCTGAAGAGAAATCTGTCTTAGCACGTCTACCTCAGGAAAAGGGGAATTATTACACTTAATTAAAGTGTATTGACACCACATGTGGCCCCACCTCTCCCTTTTGGCTTTATTAATGATAGCAAAACTGCAGGCTTATAAAGGTGGTGGAGGGGGGTGTCTGCATTTCTAAACAGTAACCATAGACTGCTTTGAAAAATATGAATGCAGCAATCACACTTTTTAACAAGCCTAATTTTTACCTCTGAGCTAAGTTACATTTTCTAGTCAGTATTTCTGCTTCTTGGCTGAATTGGCAGAGAGGAATCAGTGAGGTACTGTTTGCTGGGTTACTATTAACGCCATTAGAGCAATATGTGGGCCATTCTTCACAATGTTTATTGACAGAAAGCATTCATTAAGCAGTTCGGGTTTTTGTGTTGTGGGTTGTTTTTTTTCCAGGAGAGCTGTTTAAATAAAAGTCATACACAAAATAATGTCTTACTTGAGCAGACGCTTTTGTCTACAATTCACAAGAAATCTCAGTTGAAACATAGAGGATCTGCTTCAGTCTCGAGCTGTGTGCCTAGATTCATCCCTCCCGCTGAGGACCCCTAATTTAACAGCGCAATCCTTTAGGTCCCACATGTGGAAGAAGCCTGGGGTTTTTAAAGGATGGGGCTTCCTAAGACCTGAATTTTTCTCTAGAAGATTCATAATCGTTCACCTAAAGGTAGGAATAATCTGGGTTCACTGAGCAAGTTTATTTCAGAGGTATCCAGAGCTTCTCACTCAGGTCTATGGCCCGAAGCCCATAGTAAACTGAAATCAAAACAGTCTCATTTCTTTGTTTGAACAGTTAAATAAGTGACCCTGTTTCCCAGTGCATTGAAATCCCTTCTCCTGTATTGATTTCTAGAGAAGCAGCAGAAGTTTGAATATTTAAATTAGATCTTTGCATTGATATTTTAGTGTGCTGTGTCCCCTGTCCCTCCCTGACTCTAGAGCTGCATCCCTACAAGGGAGCCTTTTCCATTCCTTGCCTTTTCCTTACCAGTCTTGTTAAATCCTGAAATTAGCAGAAACTGCTTTTCTCTTTTAGCTCCCTGTGCTGGGATGCAGGAGAACAGACTGCGCAACAGGTTTAACATTTTCCTTTCCTACGTTATGAAAATCATGGGTGGCAAAAGTGTCATTTTCTAAAATCTTGGAGTCATTTCCTAGTAAAGTTTGGCCGTGACTGGAAATTTCACATAAAACAGTGGCAAGGGTTAATATTATTCCTGCCATAACATTTTGTACAATTTCCCATGAGAGCTCTCAATGGTTTTCCACTGCCACTGGAAATAATGACTATCAGCTGGAGTAAGTTGCACTAACACTTGATATTCCTGTGCCAAGTGCTCTTTGAAATGAGCTTGTGTTGCTTTTGCACACTCAAGAATAACTAACACCATCCACTCTCGGTCAGAGTTTCTAACCAAAAACCAATATTCTTGACCAAGTTGTTCTTGAGTTGAGTTTACATCAAAATCTTACGGAAAGTGAGAGCAGCACTAAATTTAACTATCAAATCAGCCAATGTGTCTGTAAGAACCGAGGTGTTAATACTCTTATAGGATGTCTAATTTCTGGAGTGTTTCTGGGTAGGTGTTCTCCTTCTTCTGTACCACTGCAGGGAACGGAGTGTGATCACCAGAGCTGTAAAAGGTAGCCAAATCCCAATTCAACTTTGGATTTCTGTGATTTGTATAGATTCTGATTTATTTTACCCACCTGTTGAATTGGACAAAACCAATTTATTTGAACCAAAGCTAGGGCAAAATGTCTGTGGTTTTCATATGAAGAAAAGAAGCTTTATAAGAACACATATTGGCCCATTTTCTCCTGGGGATTTGTCTTTCTCCTAAGTGTGTGCTGTAGTCGCATAGCATTGTTCAAAAGCTTTGCCACTTTGAATCACTATTTGAATCATGCAAGAATAAAAAAAAAAATCTCTCCTTGGATTCACAGCTACCCTAGGATAATTGGTTATATAAGAATCTGGCCTATTTACTACAAGAGTACAGAGCATAAGCAAAGGCAAAACTCCCTTGCCTCTACCAGCTCAACCCTCTAAAAATAATGTATCCATCTTTACCTGGCTATAGCCATGTGTAAAAATTCTTTCTGTAGGCTACAGAGATTGATTATTTGTATTCAAAATAAATTATTTGACATTTTGTGTATGAGGGAAAAAAAAAACCACCCATTACTTATATTTCGCAGATCCTCTCAGGGTGATGGAAAGATAAAGGTTGCCAGAACAATACATAGCTGGAATTTCTGAAATGAAATTCAAACCTTCCAGTTTAACTGGTGTGATTTATTTGTTTTTTAGATGTTACTGCCAATGAGCTCATCGTACAAGATGAGCTTAGCAGGACTGTAATTTGAATTATGCAAAATACCATCAAACCAGCTCTTCACAGTCAACCTGGGAATGTAAAGCTACAGAATTCCGCTTAGAGATTATTGCTATTCGACCAGAGGTTGCATGCATATCTTCAACACTGCAATCACTGCCAAGTTATCAGGGCTGGGAGTGGCATATCCAGAAACTGGAAGATTTCCAAGTCATGATCCCTCGTTCTTAAACAGTGGTAAGTCTATGGCTCTAATATGCCAATAACACCGGGTCAATGTCACCCTCCGAGCATGTCCAGTATCAAGGTGATACCATGCATCTCACGCTTCCCAAGCTGCCAAATTTTGCTGCAGATGAAAAAAAAAAAAAAAACAACTTGAATATATTTAGAATGTTAAGCCCTCAACACACTCTCGGTTACTGATGCACGTTGAATTTAACATTCGTAATGGGTGCTGGGATAGACAGGCTTTATTTGGCTAACCGCGCTTCGTTCAACGTGCACTAACAAGTCAGGTAAAACAGATGCGCTGCTCTTCTACAAAGAGAAATATTAGGGTATCTCCGAAGTTTGCAGAGGAACCCCAAATCTCTCTATGAATTTATAACTGGTTATGACAGGGGTTAAAATTATCAGGAAGCAGTATCGCCGTTTGATGATGTCACAGCTGCCCTCTGGGAGAGTGAGGTCACCAACAGAGTTGTTCAGGGAGATAAGAGTCTGTTAAAATAAACAGGAGCACCACGTAATTACCCACACTGCAGGAGGAGGATTAGACTGTTTGGAAGACCCTGTGTCTGCCTTACGCTCACTGTCACTTCTTTCTTTTTTTAATCCTTGGGCAGCAGTGGAGGGGACTGTGTGGTTGAAATCGATAACTGGGGAGTCTGAACAGAAAAACCAAGGAAATTCTGCTCTTTTACATCAGTTAAAAACCCGTTTCAGTAATATTACACACCCTTTCACCAACAGGTAGACCAGTGTTGTATCATTAAGTGGAGATAGCTGGGAATTTTTCCCATCCAAAAAGGCTAATTCAGCAAAAGCGAAGAATTTAATGGAAAAACGTCGCATTTAGAAAACCCAGGGTATGTGCAAGCTTGAGCCACTCAGCGCTGGCATGACTGGAATTAAAGCACCGTTGGTGGATCAGTGCCCCGCAGCACTGCAAGAGCGAGGAGCAGAAGGAGGCGACCCTTGGGGGTTAAAGTCCCATCAGCTCTCCTGGTCAAACATGGTCCAAGGTCCAAGGTCCAAGGATGCCAACTGACTCCACACTGCTGAATACTAACTCCATCACCAGGAGAAAGTAGGAGGAATGTTCTCGCCTGTTACATCAGGAGAAATCAGCACAGCTCCAGCTTTTGGGAGATAAGAAATGTGCAGTTTTCAGTCCCACTGGTAGTGCGAGTAAAGCCAGCGAAACACATGGCAGGCTTGGAGGCTCCGCGTGGCGCGTGTCCAGATCAGCAACAGCAAGAACATGGGAGCTGAGACTCAACCACATGCCGTTGCCACCTCTCCCCTGCAAGCACCACATACACTGCACGTGCAGGAGCTTGTATTTCCCTGAGTAATGGTTCCGAAAGGAAATATTGAGAAATCCTGAAGCAAATAACTACGCTGGCATCTTTTTTTTAAGAAAATGGAAGAGATGACCAATAGGTTCAGACTGTCTTGGAGGCCTGTTTTAAAAGTTCCCATCGTACAAACAAGTCATCAGGACTCAAACCACTTTAAAACACTTGCAATTGAAAACATGCTTTTAGTGGTTTTGTGAGAGCGGAGACTTTTCCCATCTATTAATATTCTGCTAGCTTTGGTTACTAAAAGCATCATCCTGGGCATGCTATTTTTGACACTCTATTTGGAACGTAGCAAGAGCACTAGACAGGCACTGTAGATGGTTATCCTGAGCGTTCATGATGTTTAAAGATCTCCCAGAAAGTATTGTAAAAGTGTGTAAATCCTAGGAATCTGGACAAATTCCAGCTCCAGTAATATATCCTCCCAATATTCCTCCTGCAGTTTCAATTGGAAAACCATCCTGAAATGCTGTATAGCATTGCCGTGTGCTGTAAAACAACTGCCATATTTTACCCCAAATTTGGCTGCTCTTCTCTTTAAATAATTTGTAAGTCATTTTGTAAGGAGCTCTGGGATAAAAAAGGGCTGCATAAATATATTATCATTGTCATTAATTTTGGCACCACTCAAGACCACCAGTATTTAAAATCAATTAACAGTTCTTTTCCTATTATCATTGGCATTTTATTTTTATTCAGCTAGAACAAGTCTCCCATAAAAGTTAAAAACAATCTATTTTTGGAAGTAATACAGCCACAGTAAAGGAGACCTGGTGAATTCTCGTTAGACTTTTACCAACATGAGCTTTCTGGAAATATTTTCCCATGTAGAAGTTTTGGACTGGTGAGACCACATCCAGTAAAATGAGTTAACCCTGCTTATTTCGCACCTTTAGCTCATCATGCCTTTCTTTTTAGGTTATCATTAAAATGATAAAGTCTGTTCTAAGCTCCAAATACTCTGAAGCAGAACGTAAATCCTGTCTATGTTTCGGCTCACAGAAGCCAAGGCAAGGTTGGATCTCTTTAGCTGTTACCAGGTCTCTGTCAGCGAAGGCAACGGTACCGTTCTTTTCCATGGCCCCATATTTGACATGCCCCAGTGACAACAGCCTAGAAGTTTTGTCGGTAGACAGAACATGGCTAACCACAGTGGACTAAATTCATGTTTGGGGCAAGAGCTTCCTAAAGATGGTGTAACATCCCAGTTTTGTCTATTATTAATGACTCTGAGAACTCTGGAATTTGCCTCAGCCTTAAATTCAGCTGCTTGTTTCACGGGAAGTTTTACCAGAACTCTCTGTTACATGGAAGTACCATCGGAGTCAACTGGTAATCTACACTTTGTTGGAGGTAAAGTGGAAAAAGGCTTTACCTGTGCTTTAATGTTTCGCATTTCCGAAACAAACCTCAGGTGTGACAAATGTAAATATGTTTCCCAGCACAAAAAGATAACTATGTCAAGCAATACCACTGATACTACTTCACAGCAGAGCTTTGGGAGGACGTTTGTTGTCTCCAAACACACAAGCATCACCTGAATGGCACAGGGCGTGTAGATTTACTGTCGCAAGGCAACAAGGAGTGTCTAGAAGCAGCTGGAAATAATTCAGTAACACAGTACAGTGAAAAGGAGTTTAAAAACCACACAGTCTCAATGATATTTTCATAGTGCTCCAAGCAATTTACTTCCACAAGTTAAATGGTTTCAAGACTATCCAGCTCAAAATTACATACACAGCATAAATGCCAACAGTGGTAAACTGCAGAGCATCAGGCCAATGAAACAACAGCCAACAGCCCTCGAGGAAATTACACTGAGATTTATGAATGGCATTCTCATGGCTTTGATGGATATCACCCAAAGTCCTCTCATATCTGTCAGTGTCTATCTCATATGTGTCTCACTGTGGAAAATAACTCGCATTTTATGCCAATATTGCAAAACCCATTGGACTCATTCAGCCCATAAAACCTTTGCCTCTGCTCTCCACCTTGCTGGTATCCAGAACATGAAGCGACTTGTGCAAGTAAATTACTATTCCATATAGATTACACAGGCAAAAGTTTGGACTGTTTGGAGTCCATGTAACTTTGTGACCCAGTTAAAGCTTTTCTTATAACGACAAGTACCTCCATCAGTAACAGATTACAAATGCGGCAAAAGAGACCGTGGCTTAGGTCGGGCACGTGTTGACGTACACTCCAATGATGGGAATAAATACTACTCTAATTTTTGTTTTGTATTCTGCTGAGTTACTCAAGGAGCAGAGCACATTTTTGTTTGCATGCATCATCCAACTAGCTCTTATTTAAGGTAACTAGATGGGATGATCTGCTATATTTAGAGTTTTCTCTGTACTTTGACTTAAAGTGAGGTATTTGGCAGATGTGAAGGTTACTCAAAGACTCAAGTTTATGTTCTGGAGTGATTTTGGACTCAATATACTTTGCAATCTTAATGGGAGCATGGAATTAAAAGTCAGAGAAGGTAAATAAGTAAAAGGCAAAAAGCAATCAAAGAATTTTGGCATGCAACTGTTATCAGCTCTAGAAATCTTAAGTTGAACGGTATGGAGATTTTTCATGGGTCTGCACCACATCTCAGTTTGAGACACATAAAAAATTAAAGCTCTCTATATATATATTTAAAAAAACCTTGTTATATGTTTAAAAAAATTAAAAATCCCTGTCTAAAATTTCACGTAAAAGTCCCATGGAACTTCAGGCCTTATTGGAAGGATTTCAGAAGACGTGGCTAGCAAAGAGACAGCACGCCCAAGGGGAGGAGCAGGTAGAGTCACACAACTGCAGACCTTCTGGAGTTAGTGAATTGGGAGGCAGAAGTACAGCAATGAAGAAGGCAAACAATCTTTACCCAAGAGGGATATGCTACAAGAGAACAGGACCATGGAAATAAAATGAGTGATCATTTTATCTTTAGGGTAGAAGCAAAATCTGAAGGAGCACCTAGGAAGACAGATGGAGCTTCGGAGAATAAGATGATCTTGCTATAATAATATACTTCACATTATGACTTGACTGCAAAAATTACCAAGTGAGAAAATGTGCAAAAGGCCAGAGCAGAGTGCGAAGAAAGACTCTTACTTGTATGAATAAATGTTTTTAAAAATGAATGAGTGAAGCAGTACAAAACTGGGGAGGGCAGGGGTGAAACTAGCAAGTGTTTAAAGTCATTTTATCTATGAATGAATCAAGACAGAAAATCTAAAGAGAGTGCTTGCAGACATGAGCTATCTTAATTTTAGCCATCTCTGTGTGGATTAAAGGTCAAACGCTTTTTCTCTAAATGATATACCAATGTCCCAAAGTAAGAATCCAGGTTTTCTCTTTGGGCTGAAGAGAGGAGTTTCTCCCTACATAACAAAGAGCTGAAAAATAAAGCTAATAAATAACAGAGGTACAGTTAAAGGAGAATCATGAAACCTTCCTGAATCTCTAATCTGGAAATGGTGAACATCATGCCAAAAGGAGTTATTTTGGTGGAAGGGTTTTTTTAACCTTCTTGTTGAGAGGTTTTTTTGAAATACGTAACTTGAGGACAGGGCACAGTAATGGTTACTGTAACTAGGTCTCTCTAAAACACATAAAGGATGCATTAATTGGAACTATTTAATGTTCTGAAAGCAGAGCTATGTGATGCAAGGCATTATAAACTTGAAAAATTAGAGAGGGACTAAAGAAAGGCATAAGAAGATTTGCAACTTGGAAAAGAAAAACTTCTCAGCAAAAAATTGAAAGTGTTGAATTTCTGTAGTTTGCCAAACATAAGCTCAAGACTTGATTATATCGCAATAACTGTCACGTAGGTTATAGAAGTCAATGTGGGATGTTTCTGTGCATTGAGGTTGTTGAATTTAGCAGCAGATTTCTTTTATCATTGTTAGCCAGACTAGCTAGGTTAAAACCAATGCAGGTAAGCACACTTGTGCTGCCATCCTACGTAAAGGGAACAAAATATCCGGTAAGAGAGGCTTTCCAGTCTACTGAAGAAAGGCATAAAACCGGCTAACTAAAGCCAAAATGAAGATAAAAATAAGGCATCCATTTTCAGCAGGGAGAAGAATTGACTTTTTATAGGAGGAACCTGAGGAACGGGTGGATTCTCCCTGTCTTGAAGTCTCTGATCTAATTTAAGCCCCGTCTTGGATGATAGATGTTAGCTAAGCACAACTTACTGGCCTCATTACAGGCACAAGCGTGTGAAATTCTGTGGCCTTAAAATCCAGGTGAGGAGATTCCCTCTCCAAACACCAACACAACAACTGTGGGTTCCTCCCGCGCCCGCTGGGTCTAAGCTGGGAACGCTCTATAACACGTAATAAATATGACTGCAAATCATGAGGAATGTCTCGCCCCAGAAAAACCAGGCTGAAAGGCCAGGCTCCCTCGCCAGCCGCAGCAGTAGCCGCAGTGCTGTGCCATGTACCTTTCAGTAACCATCACCGTGATGAAGAAGGATGCGAGGTATTTTGGACAGCGGGAAAGAGCCACAGACACAGGTTAAAAAATAAGAAGGTTGACAAAATATATTAGCCTGAGGTAAGATTTCATTGAAACTTTGCTTGATTATAGACTGCCCAATCTCCAAACGTGCATATGCACTTTTCAAACCACTTTTTAGTGTTTTCAGTAAGCTGCAATTATTTTTGCAGGGTTTTTAAACAAGTCCTCCATGGGATTTTGGTATTTTCCAATGCTGTCTCAGACAGCTCTGTTTTAAAATAAAACCTGGGCAGACTGTGAGACCAAGAGCCAGCTCTCTGGGCTGTGCACAGGGTTGCAGTAGGGACCGAGGGGATAGACTTGGGTTGCTTTAGTGGAGAACTTGGCTCAATATCAAAAGCAACGGGATGCAAAAAAAAGCAAAGAATAGAAATTGGAAGATGGGACCAACCTTAGCAAACACGGGCAAGTGAAGGGAACCACCTTCAGTGCTCGAGCTGCCAAAGGGGGGGGAAAAAAAAACAAATAGAGAAAAACAAAAAATGGCTGTGGTTTATTTTAGCACCAAAAGCCTGCAGGTGAATGACATGCCAAGACTAAAGTCTTCCTCCTCGAGGTCCCACTTGGGCTGCTTTATTTGTATGAAGAGAAACCTTCAGCTCCTGCAGTGGCTGAGCCTCGGGGCACGGTGGGATCGCTGGCCAGGCAGCTACGCAACACCTCTGAGTGACCCAGCAAGCTCAGGAGCACCCTGGGGACACAGCCGGGGACTTGGAGCTTGCAATCCTATGGTACAGATGGGTCCAGCAAAGAGAAATCCTCAGGGCAGAGTTAAATATTGACTATTCCAGCTCCTTCACAGCTGCATGCCACCTCGGTGGGGACCTGAGCACCGACCGTAGTGCCAGGTGAAGAGCTGAGACATCAGGGTCCAGAGCAGGACCGCTCTGAAGCTGGACCTGGTTTCCAGGGAGCTTGGAAAGTTACAGAATTTCTTTTCATTTTTATGCTGATTTGGAAAGAATTCAAAATTTTCCCTGCCAGCTTCTAATCTGGAGAAGGGAATAATTGGCAGGGGGCAAGGCGGGATAAGCTTTGTTTCAGCTACATTGAAATACCTCACTTCAATATCATCTTTGAAATAAGCAAAGTTCACAGCAGTGGCACCAAACTTCAGAGTGTTTTGATTTGAATCCATAAAAATAGGACATTGCCCTTTTAGCCCCCAAAATTCAGAATTACCCCTGAAAACAACTTCCACAAACCAAAAGTGAGAAGAAATAAATCTACCAGCTGTCACAGTTTCCAGCTTTACCCAGGCTTCATCTCCCTCATCCCCCTGAAATGCTGGAAAAAAGATGGGCTTTGAAGACATAAACATAGAGCCGTAAAAATAGCCATAAAGATACTATCTCCATCCCTGGGCGGGGATAACAGGCCCTTGTGCTCAGTGGGGATTATGAACTTCGATAATTGGCGTGCATCAAATGTTTTTGAGAACCCTAAATAAAAAGGCTGTGGAAGTCTATGTGATTGTCAGTTATGAAACGGGCAGGAGTCACTCGAGCTGCTGGGAAACATAAAACAAGTTAGGAACTGCAGCTTAGTTACGAACACTGAACACGGAGCGTATTTGGCAGTGCTGACATTTTGAGAACACTTCGGGACGGTGTTTTTTGCACACATGTGTCTCATTTTGCACATTACCTCAGTCTTATAGTCTGTGGCTTTCCCGACGTTGACTGACAGCTACAAAAGCGTACTCTCAGCTGTCAGATAAATTGCTGATTATTTTAGTCCTTCTTCCAAGGCTTTGAACATCCCGTTTAACTCGCGGGGAAGAAAAAACAGACTACCCCAAAAAGAAACAGATCCAGGATGTTACTCTAAGGCTGAATTTTACTTTGTGTTGCAGAAATTGCCCTGATCAGAGAAGGGACGTGTCCAAAAGATGTCTGGAAAGCTCTGCTTTTTGATTAAAGATACACACTGCGGGGTAGCGAGGCTGAACAACGGAGATGAGGTTCCTCCGGCTCTCTCGCAATTAGACAAACAACTGTTTGGAGCATAGGAGCTGGCTAATGGTCAATCAGCAGCACCCACGGGTGAAGTTAATACTCGCTTTTGTCCTGCTCCACTTCGGAATATTACGCAGTCTTAGAAAACAACACTTAAATTACGAGTGTACAAACAAAGAGGCCCTCTCGCCCAATTTGAGGACTGGTTTTAAGTGGGTTTGCCTATAAAACAAACAAAAGAAGTTAAGAATCACTGACAACTTCCAGGCACTGTTTCCTGTTCTATTGGAATCCTGGAGCTTCCCCCATGGCTTATCAGACATGTAAACAATAACAGGGCAATTCCTGAAGTCCAGCCATTTATTTAGGCTAGAAGAAAACCAGCTGAATGAAAAAAATGTAACAGATTTTTCATTTTGCAAAAGATGGAGTTACACTATCTCTAAGGCTTGTTTGAAACTTATCTGAATCTTCAGGGACAAATTTAGCCCTGATTAAAATCTCCTTTGCTTTGAACAGGGTTACGTTAGGGATGCGGTGGTAGCTTTTAAGGTGGCAAACTTTGGCTGAAAATGATTGAAAATACAAAACTTTCCTGCTTCTGTTTGATATCAAGGATTATTACAGCCAGAAATCAAACTGAAATATTGAGGTCTAAGGGAAAGCAACGTGGAGTGAATAATCTACCTAGAAAGGCAAATATCTGCTTTCACGGCCGTATTTCATCTCACCTATCTCAGGCTTCAGTCCAGCAAAGTAATTAAGTATGTGCTTAGTTTTTGGAAAGTGGGAAACTCTATCAATATTAAACAAACTACCAGACTGCTTATACTAAAGCATGTGCCTAAGCGGTTTTTTTAGACTGGGCTCCCAGAAAAACATTAATGACTATTTTTTACCAAATTTCTTTGGGACTGGACTTATTCCATATGCTTTTTGGCTGCGGTCAGTTCTCCTCATTTGACGGGCTGTGCATTGTAGCAGCTCCTATCTCACTTGTCCATGCGTCCTGTGTGTTACGGTCACGGCTCTCCCAGGAAAGAACCACCACCCTGTCCTCAGCAAGGTTCATCTTACACCTCTGGAGGGTGGTTAAACTGTGTATGAACAAATACAAGTCAAGAGATGGGGTCTGCCAGGGATCAGAGAGCAGCCAAAATCTTTAGTCCTCTATTTCTGGATGTTTTCTCTAAAAAGTTTTTTAAATCCTTAGTGAAAAAGTTGCTCCATGAACCCAACATGTATTAATTAGGTGAAAAACTTCTTTGCAAAGGCTACTTTATAATTATGGGATTTGAGCTGTGGCACAAAAAATTTCACATATATTTTTTTAAAAAGAAGACGATTATTATATTTAGAGCAAAGTCAGCCTCACTTCTTCTCTCTCCCAGGATAGACATGAAAACACCTTTGAAAATTATTTTTTTTCCCATAAGTATGGTTTCTTTCCCGGGTGTAAGTGCGTGCAAGTGAATGTAATTACATCTTGCATTCAACAAGCCAAATATTTGATTTCATATTAATATGTTTTTTCTCCAGCTCGTGGTAAATGTGGCTTCGTGCACCAGATGCAGAACATTTTTAAGAGCTGGGCAAAAACAATATATATTTATATGTTTATGTATGTGTGTGTGCGTGTATATACATATATAAATGTAAATGCTTACCACAGAAGAGGGAAAAAAGCTCCTAAATGTGAAGAACTCTCCCTTCTCCTGTCAAATCATTCCATTTTTGTGGAAGAGAATAAAAACCATGAACGTTTCTGATCACTATGGCGTTGTATCAAAAGGAAATAACAAGACACCGATGCCGCTGGAAGAGGTTTACCCGCCCCGTTGATGTCCTGTCAATCTGAATTACACAGATTGTATTTTACAGCCAGTAAGTGATTGGTTTTGACTCACAAACTGGACACCCAACCCAACAATCAGCAAACATCGGGGAACTAGCTGACAAAGAAACCTTGAGAGATACTGTTGAGTACGACTGTGTCTGGAGGAGTCAGGCGTAACGGTAAGACTGCAGCAGAGAAAAAACATCCAAAGATGCAAACTTCTTGCTGTCCTCCTTGCCCAAGCATGAAGCGAGCTTCTGACAAATCCCTGAATGGACGGGGCAGAAGGTGGGCTGAAAAGACCTCCTCTTGTGACTGAGCGTTAATGGGAGGCAACAGAAAAATTACGCTGAAATATTTAATTGACAAGTTTCATGCTTTAACTCTGGACTTGGCGCTCTAAGAAAGCTACATGGCATTCATTTTGCAGTCTTGTCTAGAGGTCTTATTAATGTTGTCATCTAAAAGTTGCATTGATAAATGATCTCATTCAAAGAAAAAACCCACATGAAGAAATATATATCAGTGACTTAATGTAAACCACTGTTTTTATTATAGCTGGTATCAGATGGCCATGCTTATAAGGGATTATCATTTCAGATAAGCACATAGAGCAGCACGTGAATGCATGTCTATTCCTCAGTTAAGAGACAGGAATGCCCTCACCAGATTTATAGACTCAGTAAAAATTAAAAAGAAAAAAGTAAGTTTTATCTCTGGAGGGTACTTCTACTAATTTGTTTTTTTTAACAGCTTTACCACCAGCAACTCATGACTATTAACATCAGCACAGGTAATCAAAAAGCTTAAATCCTCTCATTTAAGCACCATCATGACTTCCAGAGTGATGAGTATGTAAAGGCTTCTTCAGAGTTGCAGTCCATCATGTGAAATTCAAGCCATGGGCTGCCCTCAGCAGCACAGACAGTTCCCAAATGGAACAAGACACAACCTATGGAAAATTACTAGCAAGTGAAAGAGGAAAGTGGCCATAATTATGTTTTGGAATCCAGACTTTAGAATAGCGTTAAACCAGGATATCTCTGGATTCACACACTGCTACCTTCAAGCCACATCAGTAGATACTATTTCCAAAACTAATACACCGCATTTTTAAATTATACGATTTTTTTCTTTCCATTTTCACAGTTCATAATTCAAGAGCAACTTTAGTAATGAACAGATAATTAAATTTTCACTTTTCAGCCTTGATGCTTTGTTTATTTAACAAGCCTGATTAAGAAATAAGTAGCCCACAACTTGGTGTCCCTCCAGCTATTTCCAGCATCTCATTATGTTTATTGTAACAACCCACATCCAACCCACCAGGAGTAACGGGGAGACTCCAGAGAAATACCATCCTTCGATTTAGTAGCACCAATCAAAGAAAATGTTGGTTTGTTTAAATTAGGGAAGGGAAAGCAGAGAAAAATAAACTGCAAACCAAAGTACGTTCCTACTCATGGTACTTTCCCCTGGATTAAGCAAGAGATCCAGCACAACTTTAAATCGCAAATGATAAAGATAGAAAAGCTTACTCACTCTAACTTGACTTAGGTAGCTGGAATACCATCACCACAAACAACACGCAGCCCATAATGTGTCCCTTCTTGATCTGCTCTAAGTAGGGAACGGAAAACTGGTGCTGGAAGTGTAAAACAACAAAAATAGTTTCCTCGGTGTAGAAGTCACACCTAACAGGCCACGTTCAGATAACTTCCTCCCCAACCCCATTCCTTTTCCACTGCCACATCTGTCTGGAACCAGAAGGAAAACTGCAGATGCCATGAAACTCTTATCCTCCTTATTCCAGTGAAATTTGACAAATAGAGCCAAATTCTTTTCTCAGCTATGAGAAAATAATATCTTCACCAACACTAACCATAATACCAAGGGCTTGGGGGATGTTGGTGAGGTCCATCTGCCTGCTCTAAGGTTATCTGCTTCCAGAGAAGCTGGTTCTGGGAATCCTCCTGGGTTCAGCATAGCCCCTGTCCTAAATGCTGTTTACCTTTCCATGTGATGTGATTCCCCAGACAAGTAGCAGAGGAAATAGCACATTCACCTGCAGCCATCCACAGTAGGTGCCAGTTCTGCCCGGAAGATCTCTTGATGGTATTCCATCTTTATATAGACACAAATGCATTTCTAGCTTCTACTCACGTCCAAGAAAATATTTTAAATTCACTTATTGCTCCATTCAGTATCATTTCCACTTAACAGAAGCGAGCTGAGGTACATTTCTGCACCTTAAAGACAGGAAACATGCCTCTCCTTCCCTCGCTCCTTCCAACCTACAGACAACGTCTCTCTGTCTTCTCTGTATAGTCTTGATTCAATGATCATTGCGGGGGGAAACAAAATCAATCAATGATCTTTGCACTGATTCCCATTATTAGCGTATCGCA
Organism: Balaeniceps rex; assembly: GCA_013401315.1. NCBI lineage: Eukaryota > Metazoa > Chordata > Aves > Pelecaniformes > Balaenicipitidae > Balaeniceps > Balaeniceps rex. Next base: position 46,092 of record VYZW01040885.1, on the reverse strand, counting down.
TCAGTGTTTAGCCTGAGGAGCACTGAGCTGTGTAAATACCTTTTTGGGCTTCAGTGGGAGAAAATAGTAGGGTTCACTAAATTGTTGCAAGGGAAAAGGGTTGTAATTATTAAACCAAAATATGTAACCCAGCTAGCTTAAGTAAATAGTCTCATGCCCAAAGTCAGCAGTATTTTTCTATATGTGTCTTTATCCCATTATAGACTGTAACGAGCATGTAAAGGATGATAGCAGAAAGTGTATCTAAGAAACCTCAGAATCCTCGTATATGTTGCACAGGGAGGGTATGAAATGATACAAAACCTGGTTCCTTAAGCGAAATGCTATGAAATGAACGGCAGGCCACTTTGTGCGGGGAGATGTATTTGGCTGCAGGCGGCTCAAGCCAGAGCTGTGAATGCAGGCAGTCAAGAAAAGTGGGCAACTCCAGGAAAATTCAAGGAGTACAAGGAAAAGGCTGAGCCCTGGATGGGAGCCAGATAAATCTTGTTGAGGAAAAATAAATATCGCTGCTGGATGTCATTCAGAGATACTGCTATTAAGCTGGTATTTCCCAGTGAAGCTTGTAATCACAACTGAAGCCTCTTGCAGCAGCAGCGACTGCTCGTAGCTATAGAAAATTAAATCTGTGTTCAAGAACGAAAAAAGGTATCTAAGGAAATACCCCAAATTTTACTAAAAACAAGAAAGCACCATCCACATGCCTTGTTAAGTTCCTTCGTCCTCAAAACTTGTTCAATTACCAGTGCAGTATAAAACTTCTATTATTTCTTTCATCCTGACCCAGGAAATCTGCGGGATGCCCACAGCTGTCAGCCTCAAGCAGCAGCACCAGCGGTGTGACACAGGACCTTCTGTTCGGACAAGCAAACATTAGTCGGGTCATCTGCATTTTTCTCCTCCCACCCATGAAACGAAGGTGGGTTCAATGATACACAACTATTCTTTTCCCTTAAAGATTTAACTCCTCTCTGCGGTGCCCACCAGGTCGCCTCGGAGGCACAGAGCAGTTTACACACACAGAAACCGCTTCAGAGCTGCAGATAACGACTGTGCCGGCAAACTTTCACCATGTGCTTGTGCTGCTTTTGTAGTCTGCCCATGGCATCTGGCATCGATCGCTGCCAGACACTAAATGGAGCCGTCAGCTGCCCCGATGCGACTTCTCCCACGTTCAAGGGACTGAACCCAAGAAGTAACACAGGTCACTGCCGAAGCTCACTGGAGCAGGAATCATCACTGGCAAGAAAAGAGCCAACAGAGAGCATCGAAATGTGGCTGAAACGCTCTGATCATAACGACTGATTATTGAATTTTACAGCACTAAGCACCTGAACCGGCCTGGAAACAAACCTAGGAACTGTGGCTTTTCTGCTGACTTTTTCATCTATCCAAACAAGAATTTCTTTTTTTTTTTTTTTTTCTTTTTTAAAAGTTAGCAGGATAAAATATCGGCCTGTGCAGAATGACTGGCTGCTATATTTAACTCAGACAAACACATAACAAATCACTATTCTGCAGAAAGAAGGCACACCTCATAGGCTATATTTTTTTTTCTTGAGACCTGGATGTAAGACCACAACCCTCTAAATAATCCTCCAGAAATAAACCAATGAAATGTTCACTCTGACAACAGACACAGTATTATACCTGCAGCTGGTAAATGTTTCCACAGTTCAACCACCTTTCCTTTTCGTTTCCAGTAAAAATTTGATCCCAGGGGAAAGAGTCAGCAGCTAGGATTTTAATTACTTTTCTGCAATAACGTAGAATAGAGAGTAGATTTTTTTTTTTTTTTAATGCTACTGATGTATTCTACTTTTCTTCTCTTTCTTGAAGGGGAGGACAGAGGACGGTTTACAGCAAAGGCAGATGCCCTACGGAGAACCATCCCTTTCGTCTCTGACATCTCTCAACCCTTTGTTATTTGCTATTCCCCTGCAGTCCAAGGACGCAGCATCTTGAGAATTCGATGACGGCTTCAGACAACATTGTCTCTGCGGCACTGTTGGCTCGGTCTTTCAGGCCAACTCGGAGCGAAGCGTACTGATTACAGCACCGCGCTTGCCTAGAACTAAAACTTAAGGGGCCGTGAAACTGGGGACTACCATAAGTTTCAAATTTAAACCCAGTATTTGACTATGAAAATGGTCCAAAGCCAGGAGGACGAATCCCCTCACTTATGAGATTGCCTTCAGAACTTGTTTGGCAGCCTGTTTGATTTAAATAAAAAACCCCTAGGATGGTTCTGATTCACCTTCTAGGTTCTATATTTCTGTCACGCTTTCAAACTTTGACATTCTCTTTTCTGCCATGAGAACTAGAAATTTTCTTTCAGGTAAAAGATAATACTGATGTGATTTTTGCTGATTTCAGCAGGGAGAAAAGGAAATATGCTCACAGACACAGCCATATATATACACACTTATAAGCATAATGTACATATATATATATCTGTTCACGATCACATAAATATGCTGCCAACTCCAGATACACAATATTGCAAGTGTTGAAGTATTGAAGTCCAGTCCTGATTTTTATGACCTATTCCCCAAGAAGCACGCTGAATCCCATCTTCCCTGCTCCAGCACAACACGCTTTTGCCAGAAGGTACATTAGGGATCCTTCCCGAGGCGAGTGGTGGGAAAAGAGAGAACAGGATCTGCCCAGTGATGGCCCCGAGAGCAGGAATTGAGCAGGGGAGAGCTGGAAGCTTCAGAACTGCTGGCAAATGTGCTTTGGAGTGTGTGAGCACTGGACAAGAAGAGCAGCCACACACGTGGAAAATGAATGTTTCCTGTTTGGATAAATCCTTTCCACTTATCCCATTATTCGAAGAGGTTTGTCTGGTCAATCTTCATCTCATTTTGCTGGCAGGCCATATAGAGGACGCTGAGATTTCCGCTGCAGGAGTCGCTGGCAAGGGCAAAATGCCATAAACACTATTGTGTTGTACTGCAGCACTGTGCTGGTAACAGCTTCTTGGAGTTTGATTTCTTAGTGGATTATCCGGGAAGAGAAGTGGGGAACGACCGGGGAAATTAAGTAGCATGAGAGCCTCAGCTTCCTTTCGAATGGCTTTGCCACACAGGTTTCGCTTTTGCAGTATATCAACATGTATCCAGCGTTCTTCCTTGACACTTAAGTGGACATTGTATTTTCCTTCTGGGATCTCCGTGTATATATATATATGTCATTTCCTATTTCACTAAAGCTGGAGGCTCAGAAATACCTTAAACATAACCTGCTTTCGATTTCTGTAATAACTGTGATTTATGTTAATGCTGTTTTATAACTAGCTACCCTCTGCCCTGTACTCATAAACTAGAACTGTGTTCCCAAATTTTGAAATGAGACTTTAGGACAAGAAAGCTTGCAATACTGCAGCCTTTCTCTGTCAATATATTGCCCCTCATCCAGCCCACAAATTATCACTTAAAGCCCTTGCTGCTAAAATTTGAAAATAACTTTTTCTCAATGTTCTTATTCGGATGTGGTTTGATATATCGACATTCAGGAAATGCAAACCTGATGATGACCGACAGCCATACCTAATAATAAAAAATGTAGATATTACTGTGAAAAGGGGAGCTTTCTAACCGATTTATATTTGATACTATAACGCACACAAGTTTAGGCCCAAAAGTTAGACTTAATAACAGTAGAAACAAGTTTCAAGGGACCAAATATTTTGTGTTAAAATACAGTGAACGCTCGCTTCACGTTTCTTTGAGGTACTTTACTCATTTCATTTTAATACACAATTCTTATCTCGCAGCATTGCAAGTAACCCGCAACCTCATAGCCAGCGAGATCTATGTGCATGGCTTAGTTTGGGCTGGATAGCATTTGTCAGTCAAATAAATTCCTAAGATGATGTGTGCGTCAAACCCACAAAGAGAAATGAATGCTGACAACCTCAAAATTGGAAAATATCCTTCCATAATAATAAAAAGCTAGCCGCCGGGTCTAACTTAGAGTCCTTAGGGTTTCAGCAGTCCCTAAAGTATCTGACGTTCACCAAGATATTTCAAAATAGTCGTATTTCACTCTACTGGTAGCAGGCTAAGCGGTCCCGCGTGAGGAGCATCCCACACCTCGCCTGCGGCAGGACAATGTGCTCGTTGTTGCTCCGCGTCTCCTGTTCCGCTGGCGGCTCTGGTGCTCGCAGGGGCTGCGCTCCAGCACCCGTCCTGGCAGTGCCTCCCACCCCTATCTGACTGCTGAGTGCTTTTTGTGAACATTTTAATGTTTATTTACAGATATTTTTTCAATTCAATTTTTTTTTCCATTTTGCCGTGAATAAGGTGGGATCTTTAAGAAATAATATTCCTGGGGCACTTGGATGGGAGTTGGGTGCCTTGGTTTTCCAGCTTGGTTCAGGTTCCTGCTACTATTGCTGCAGGCTGCAGTTTCCCAGGCTGGCTGCCTGGTATTTCGGTGCCAGCGCCCTGTGGAACCTGATCGTCAAACACGCATTTTGGTTTTTTGCCGTTTCCTTTTTTTTCTTATGGTGGAGAAACAAATAGTTTAATTTGCTAAGCTCATAATAAGAGTTGTCCTTTTATGCAAGAGAATCCCCTGATTTTAAAGATAAACTCTGGAAACACAACGTCTTGTGCCGTACGATGCCGTAACTCCTTAGAGTTTGCAATCAGGGAAGCACAAAAGCTTACACCGGCTGAAGATGTGCCGTATAATGTTCACACACATTCCAATTTATGCTATATCTGTAAGACTGTAGCTATTTATCTGTTAAAGCTGCCACTTCTTCTGTGCTATACGTCTTCACGTTTCCCTGCCCGTTGTTCTCCTGCGTTCCAGGAGGAACAAGAGATCCAGAAATGAGCACTGTAGAAATGAGCATGTCCTAATTCCCTGCTCGCATGTCCTCTCTGGCCAATAAACATTTTCATTGGTAATTTTTACAGTACTTGAGTATTGTATATATATTGACAATACTTGAGTAGAAATAAAAACACAGAGCTCTCATTACTTGTAGCTTATTATCATGCAAGTAATAATTGTAGAAGCACAAACAACGAAACAGCAAGAAAAGTTGCAGACCTTGAAGGGACAAAGGGACTCAGCGCTGACGGGTACCTATAATTCTTCGTGCACTTTTTCCCACCCTGCTACGGGACGCTAGCGCATCCCCAGGGGAAGACGATGGTTTTCCTGTAGAGTGGCAGGTAACTTTCTGGTGCTACCCCTGACATCATAGGCATTTTTAATGAAATATTAATGGTCCTGCTTTTAAGAGGAGTTTCAGCACAACCTAAATTAAGTCATTGGAAGAGAGATATTGTCCCATTAAGAACAGTAAAACCTTAAGCTCCCTTCCTGAAGAGTAGCTGTGGGCAGTTAAAGTGACAATCAATTTAAACAGGTGATATTGCTTTATAGGTCTCTGAAGTGTGAAGTCCCAGCATGCCTGATGTATTTCATTTTAATTTCCTTTTGGAAAACAGAGCTGCGGTTAGTGGGGAACCTCACGCACGCACACACGCACGCAAGAAAAGCCTTAGGAGTGCAGGAAAGGAGGAAATTATTTAACCCTTTCAAAAAGCTATACAATTTCTTCAGCTAAGTAAAGAAAAATAAGCATAGATACTTTCTCCTTTAGTTCCTGTGTAAAAATAAACAATAGTCTTGCATAGCTAATAACTATGTTAGGGCCCCTTGCTAATATCTGCTACAAGTCCTGAAAACTTAGTGAAAAATCTTTTTTTCCAGTTTCCCTTCCCTTCAAGCAACTTCTAAATCAGCAGCTCATGCCCTCTATAGGGGAAAAAGATAAGAATCATGTAATTTCATCTGATTTCCCATTTCCAAGCTATTTCTCTGACATCAGACCACACAGGTACATGGAGACTGGTTATCAGATGTAGCTTACGGTTGGTTTTAGGTCAAGTCTGATGTTTTCAAGATGGTAGTGCTCCCAAAATGGAGTGAGAAAGAGTCAAGATGATACACCAAAAGATGTAGTGATGAGAGTATCCACCTAAACAACGTTCAGAAGAGAAAAGCTGTACACTGCTTCAGCCCTAGACTGAGATTATCTCAAAGAGATCGAGAAACCATAATAGGAATGAAAACCTTCTCAGGATCTTTCCTTATTTTATTGGAAACCAATAGTTTATGGAATTAATGAATATCATCAGGAGCATCCTGCTATGGGTACTTGCCAAAAAACAAGCAAAGACAAATGACTTATGACCCCCTAACGGAAGGACCTGCAAAAAAATAAATAAGTAGCATTTCTGGATAGAAGTTTATTAGATGCATATCTTTGCTTGTAGTGCTCTAAATTACTATTTTTAACAGAAAGACTGAAAACTGACCTCTTACAAGGTGACATAAAAGTCACGCACACAGCTGAATCTCAGGAATATTTTTTTTTAAATGGAAACAGACAAGCAAATAAAAAATCCTGACAGTTTTATTATCATATCTGTAGGATCATGGTTCAACTGCAGGCATGCATTAAGCCAGTAATTACTTCAATTTCATGGGAAAACAGATAGAGATGTGCTGACGACATAATCAAGGCCTGTAACAACTGTCCTACAGTTCTGCAAGTCGTGCTACATTTGGAGGAATCCTGCTGGTGTGTCTACAAAGGACAGGACTGTTTATTTGTAGTATAGTGCAGTGCAGAAAGAAACTAAACTTGTATTTATTTTGCATATGTATATTGCGTTTGCTAGCATGAAAGGAAGGCTCTCTATTTTTCCAGACCAATCAAGGAGAAAATTTTAATGGTCTAAACATCTACCCCTTCTTGGCTGACAGCAGCTTTTGAAGCCCAGACCCAAAGTCGGCGAAGTTAGACAAGGTTCCTTCTTGTCTCATCATTTCATCAAGGTGTAGGAACAACATGGCTTGTCTATGCCCCAAGGAAATTCAAAGCAAGGGGCTCCCACATGCTACGTTTAGTGCTGATGCCCATCACCAGGAGAACTGTGAAAGGCTTCTTTAGATTTAGCACGCTAAATGGGCTATATCAAGTTGAAGTGGTTTAGAAATGTTGCATTCAGTTTTTGAGTAGGTGGTGGAAAGTGAGGAACTTAAAGATTAAGGCTTGAAAGGCAAAACTTATGAAGCCTTGCTTTTCAGGTATAAAAAACAAACAAAACCTGCGCACTCAGAGAGCTCAGACCTGACTGCCTCCTGCACCAGCGAGCCTTACTACAGCCCAAGAGCTGATCGTCTGAGGATGTGTCTGTACTGTCCCCACACAAAATCCCTATCTGCATCCTAATGGGCGACATACAGAAACGACTGCTGGGCCAGACGTAGTGGGGATACAGAATTTGCCTTCACAAAACTCAGAAAGAAGGATAATGGCTGGAAATGCAAAGAACAGAAAACCCAGTTTGTTACCTCTTCATGCCCACCTCTCATATGCCTACCTCTTTGGCATACGAACAAACCAAAGTACCGGATAAAATCCAATTCTCCCTTAAAGCTTGGCTTGTTTGCTGTAAGCCACGCAGTTGCTCTCCAAAACGTCACCTGCAATAACCAGTACATAAAATATCCTGTCTTTGTAGGTGTGTGGAAGAATCAGGGACAAGGTTTTACTGAGAGTTTCTATGTTGGGCAGAAACGGACGTGTTATCTCTTCTCTAAACTGAAGCAAGCAAGGAGTATCTTGAACCTAGTGGTTTAGCTCTTCTTTTTTTGTGCTTCTCTAGCAAAGCCACAGGTCTGAACCCTCTTGATGGGAGAAGGAAAACACTCAGATTAGCACCCAGAGTAAAAAAAGATACTGAGTTTAGGGACAAAGTTCAGAAGTCCTGGACTATGGATACAAGATTTGCAGTTCAAGCTTGGTAGCTCTCAAGATTAAATACTAGAAATAAATATTTCTGAATTTGTGATAGGGGTTAAAATTTGGGACCTACATTTACCAGACCTTTCTCTGCATCTCTAATCATTATGAGGGTACTAACTACTTTAGAACAGCATTAGTAGTGTATTTAAGGTATCCATGTGTATGCTACTACTAGTCTAATTCTTAGGAGGTTCAAAGAAAGATTCCCCTTATTGGAAGGCTGCTTTCCTCTGTTTATTGTAGAAAACAGTTTATGTATCTGGCAAAAAATAGCATAATTAAAGTAAGGAAATTAATTAGAATGTTGAACAATACTACAAGCAAGCCTCAAAGTATTTTACTCATAGGCCAAACCAGTAAGTGAGAAGACTGGTCACAGCTGGAGCTGGTTCATGGCCAGGTGAGCACGGGGGCCTGAGCACCCAGGTGTGAGCAATTGCCCTGCAAAGCAAACCCCCAATATAACCCTCCTCCGGGGCCCTGCTCAGCTTTGCCTCCTTGGAGAACTGCTCGTGGTGAAGTCCCTGCTCTGTGCTATGGTCAAGTTAAATCATCAGCCAAGCAAGCTTGGAGAGAGTTTGTCCCCCTACTACTCAGGTGCAAAGAGGAGGTGCTCAGGTAAGTGCTGGTCTCAATTCACTATGAGGGTATTGAAATATCCAGATTTTTCAGCGGCCTTGGTAGTGAGGATGTTTTGTGCTAAAGTGCCTGAAGCCATGAGTGTGGTTTGGATGTTTAAACCTGAGACAGCTTCTAAACTGAGAGTGAGAGGAAGAGGCAGTAAGAGAAGAAAAAAATGAAAATTACTAAAGAGAAGATAATTCCTGGTGGTATTATATGAAGAATTTTATATTCCTAGCCAATTTACTGGTATAATTTCTTTCTGAAATAGTCTTTCTGGGGGGCAGGAGGGGAAGAACAAAAGAAATCTAACTAGAAACACTCATTCCTGCTGTTCTTCTGCAGTTCTGCCCTTGAAAGTGCTCAGAAATGGTCTTTTAGTGAAACTGCTTTAGTCCTTTTTTTTTTTTAATTGCTGCTGTAGAGATGCTGCAGAAACATCTTCTCCTCCTGTAGTTTGTCTTTGTGGGTCTGTTTGTGAGACAAGAGAACAGCATGGGTACAGGGAAGTGGAAAATGATAAGGATTTAACAACCTTCTTGGAAAGGTTGGCTCAGCTGCTTCTTACTTTATTCAAGCAATTTGTCTGTCTTTAACGCACGTGAGGAGGTGTGTATCAGCATGGGCTTCTGCTGCGCTGAAATAGCACTGCTCTGGGCAGCGGTGAAATGCTGCATCACGATAGCAAGGTCTGGGGGAGCATCCTGTCCCCTGGCAACTGGAAAAAAAAAAAAAAGTGTTAAAGCTTCCTAAATCTGGCTGGAGTGGGGACGAGAGTGGTGGGCAGGAAGTCAGGAGTCAGAGCCTAGCGAAGCCTATTAAGATGGAAAAAATGAAGTAATCCAGTACAGTAGGCTATTCAGGTCTGAAAACAGTGAAGTAGGGAAGGCAAAAAGGCCAGGGAGATTGAAATTCAGATGAAATTCAAGGGTCTCTGTGCAGCAGCTGTAGATCATGTCTGGCAAAGCAAGTGTTTATTTGGACAATAATAGCCTTGAAGCCTCCTGATAAAACCATCTCCTTGCACTTCAATCCATAATACTGCCAAAGGTTTCCTTAAGTATTCCCTTCTACTGGGATGTAAACCAATCTCTGCTCCAGCGCTGGGGCTGTCACTGTGTATGGAGAGCGGAAGGCGGGTATGAAAATGATTTCCCTTAAAGTGGGCAGGCGGAAAAAAAGAAGGGGAGGGAAAAAAAAGGAAGGGTCAGTCTTTTGTTAAATTTTTTTTTATCCACATCTTTAATTATTTCCTTGGAAAAACAAACTAAGTGATGGATCCTGGGCTTCTGAGGAAACAACAGAGGAAGCAGCCTGTTTTCCAAAGCCCCCTTGCCATGTGGCTGCTGCTGTGTGCCTTTTGTCTCACCGGTTTCCTGAACATGGATGGAAAGCGTGTCCCTTTCATAATCCAGCTTCACTTCTCCACTGCCCTCCCTCTCCCTCGCCTGCCTTTGTACAGTTGATAGGAGAAGGGAACCAGCTGCAAAAAAGCCTTTTCATGTCTATCGTGCTCCTTGACCCCCCTTCAACACCTTCTTATGCCCTTTGGGATTTTCATGATTTCTAATGTTACATTATGGCAAGCTCCTTCTGCTGAACTGGATGGGAGTTTGGTCTCAGACTAACAGCTGGCCACACCATTTTAGCACAGTTTTTAGGGAGGAAAAAAAAAGAATTCTGATGTGTTTTCTCCTCTGCTAAGCAATTCAACTCAGGTTTCCCAAAATAGGAGAACATAGAAACTGGTATTGAGTTTAAGACATAAATGAATTAAAACAAGTCTGGCTTTAAAATCCAGGCTTAAACTCAAACATGGAAATTCATAAAACATGTGGATGAATATTAAGAGCAAATTCCACACTGTACTTAACTGCCTTGTAAAGTACTAGGTGCCTTCNTGGGGGGGGGGGGGGGGGAGATGAAAGAAATCAAGGTACTGGAAGCCAGAGAAGCAATTCTGTTCTGTGATTAACCTTTAAGTTCTGATGCTACTAGAAAAGACCAGATAATGCTGTTTTCTGGAGGAATTGGAAAGAAGAAAGAAAAGTATTCATCAGAGTAATGTTAAAGACTTTCCTATGGCTGCCAACTGTCCTTCAGGCTTTTTAATTTGATTTTTTAAATTCCTAACAGGAATGTTTATGAAAAAAGAAATGCTTCCTCTTGATGCATTTGTATGGAAAGAAGGCTAGCTCTTAATTACCCACCCCTCCAATCTCAGTGACACTTTCTTGATAGACAAATATAATGTAAATCTAAAAGGTGATACCTGGTTGTGTAGTTTGACATCAGAAGATTAAATTTCACCCTGTAGACTCCTACCAAGACCAATAACCTCTTTCTAGCTAGAACGTCACTACTAGAAAGGTATCTGCTCTTGACCTGAAGACAAGACCTTGAGAACTTACTGCTTCCTTAGTAGTTCCCTTTACTAATCTTTCCCTACTAGATTTAGGTTTATTTAGCAACTGGTGCTTTCCTTTTGTGAAGGTATTTTTACAATGTTATCATGCTACTTCAGTCTTCTTTGACAAACCTAAACAGGTCTCCCTGCAAGGTTTTTTCTCAGGGTCTCTGGATTTTTTTTGCACCTCTTTCCTGCACCCTCTGCAGCTTTTCTCCCCACACATCTGTTTTAAAATCTGGATACCAGAATGGGATCAATCTCCCCAACACTCACCAAGAATGTACATAATAAAAAAGACACAGGCCACATTGCGGGAAAGCCGTCAGCACACTGCAGTGACCAATATATAATATATCAACCTGAGCTGCAAAGATCTAAGCTTTATTTAGTATCTTTTATGAGCTGTTGCTACGGAAATGGACCTCCCGAAATAAAAGCTGTGGTCATTGATGGTCTATATTCAGAAAATATTGGAGGAGCTGCTATGAATATACACTTAAATACAAAAGCTAAGGAAAAGAATGGCAAAAATAGAAAGCCTTGGGGGAGGATATGACTAAATCTTGCTGCTTTGCGTCTATAAGCTGCTGCTTTATCATTTTTTTTTTTTCCGAATAGGGAACTCAAAAGTTATCAAAGGTCTTTTGGGATAGCCAGTTTTGTGCAGGTTTGCCTTGTGTTAATGTTTTGCATTTTGGTTTTGGCTCCTCTGATGGGTGGGAAGTCTGTTAGCATTTGTCATGTATCTATTATTCATGAGATCTGCCAATGATTTGGCCAACCTAAAGCTCGGGCACTGCTGCGGGGTTACTGTTTAGTCTATTGAGGTATAACGCGGATCCGTCTTTCCTTTCCTTTCCACTGAAGCTGGCCATCGTGGCCGGCTAAGCTGGCGGAACGGTAAACGACAACTATTACAAATGATCGTTGGTGGTTCCTTGGACACCCAGAGAGCTGAGCATATTGAATGGGGCAGGATGTTTCTGGCTTCTTGAAAATATTTCCATCACATGTCTTTGTAGGTAACTGACAAATATACTTAAAGAACCACTGCCCCATCCAACTAAGCTGAGCAAAGACTGTTAAAATTTATTACATATTTCTCCTACCACAGTATTTCCCTTTCTATTTTTGTTACTGACAAAAATACTTTCATCTAAAAGCAGGAGACTATCCTTCCCTCTTCTAATCATCTCCTGCTTTATATCAAATTAGAGACTAAATCGAAAAGAAGTAAGGGCAATAATTGTCCATTTTTCATGGTGCTGGTCATGTTGAGAGGCTGTCATAGTCCTCCTGCAAACATCAGGTTTCTGACTCTGGCATATTTGGGTTACTTGCATATCCATCTGTATAACATTTCTAAAAACCATTTTGTTACCAGTCTCATGGAAATAAAAGATCAAATAAACTGCTGAATAAAACCAATGCAAGAACACACAAATGAAATTAAAGGATTCATCCCTACTTGGCCTGAAGTTACCACTTCAGTGTTAAAGCAGACATAGAAAATCTATGTTACTCCTCTTCAAGAGCTGGCCTAAAACAGGGGGAATCAAAATAAAGTCCAGCACTCTCCTTAGCAATCCAAAATACACTGGAGACAAATAATCTGCAATTTTCACCTTCACATTGTTTGTGAATGGTGGATTTGGCCTTTGCAAATGTTAGCTAAACTTCTAGCATGTACATGGAATAATTCAGCAAAGAAATTGGTCCCAACCATCATCAGAGCAGTGAGAAAACAAACACAAGTGGATTAACATAATTGCTTAATCAACAGCATTCAATGAAGGGCCTGCAAGTGTGCTGAATTAATCATCTCATTGTGAGGTGCATTATAAGTAATGAACATAATGAGAACTTTGCACAGCTGGGAACTATTTTAATCCATTAACAAGCAAAATAAATAGGTCTGGAAAAACAACATTTGATTTTTTTTTTGCTCTGTAACTAGCCTTGATATTGAATTTTGGGGTTAATTTAGAGAAATTAAAGGAGGAATCATCTTCCAAATCTTCTGCCTCCCCAATTACAAATGACAACTCCCTTCATAGGATTATATTCCCTCAGCCAATGTTAATGGAGTCTACATTTCATGTTGTAATATTTTTAGTGAAATCAATAGGCTTTCACCGGGAATGCTACATAAAATATTCTGCATGTTGAGTTGACAGGATATAGCCAAATCCTTTCATTAGGCATCATCATGCTGCTGAAGGTGAAGATCTGTGGGGGAGGTTTGAATACCGTCTTTTCTTCCCTGTAAACCTGTTTTAGTCCAGTTAGAAGGTTGGTGGCCTCCACCTTGACCCTCCTGAACAAGAGATGAAGCTGAATCTTGAATGTTTCAGACATTGAGGTACTGTTTGCATGGACTCTGACTTCTTTGCAAAGGATAGATGGGGACAGGGAAAGCCCAGGAAGAAAAAAAAAAAACAGCACAAAACTATTTCATATGCCTCAGGAGAAGAACATAATTTGAAAACAGCATGAGTCTGATGCACTTTGCATGCATCTCCAAATGGTGGTGTCAGTTTAGGTCCCACAAATACTCCTTTCACACCAGCTGTGACTGCTGAAGTCCTGCTAATTTGACTCAGCCCAATGTGTGGGAATTTATTGTACTGTTTTTTAAAGTCTGATGTCTTCAAAGGAAATATTTATCCACAGTCATCACTGACCTGTGATGACTCAATCTATTGCAGACTGGCAAGAAAAACCAACTTACTCCAAGGGATTTAGGAGACAAAGTGCTCCCTTCTGGCTATAACTTATACATCTCTGTTCCAGTCCTCAAGGGTCACTGTTGGAGAACTATGCAACATCATCTCCCCTGCTCCAGCTGGCCAATATTTCACTAGATTACTTAGGTAATAGCAAATCTGTGGACATATAAAGCATACATAATACTCTCTCTCCATTTTTTCCAAGCATGATTTTCTCCTTTAAGAGCATGAAAATGAAGACAAAACATATTGAAACAGGATAAAGCAAATAGTCATCAGCATGCTACGTGGTTTGGCAAACATAGCCAAGGGAAATGTCTTATCTGTAGACATCCTCCTCCAAATCCATGCTGTCTCCTCCATGTGGTGTGTTAAATACTGCAAAAATCCCGAGCTGATCCTCACACAACCGATAAGGAAAATGTCAGTGGGGTTTTTTTTTCCCCCTTCCTGAAGTGGGATGTTCAGAGAGGGATGCTATCCAGTCTGGAAATGCCTGAGGCGAGTACTTAATGCGTAAGCTTTGAAAGAAAGCAGAATTACATCTTGATCACCACACTGATTTTCATTTGGCTACCAAAATCAGGAAGGAGGGAAGGATTTTTTTTTCTTATTTGGGAACAGTTGGCAAACAAAATCCCCAAATAACCAGAAGGCTAAAAATGGTTCACAGTAACAAATATTAACTCTTAATAAAAATCATAATTTTAGAGAAAATCTTTACAATATTTCTCCTATTGGATGGTATGTATGTAGAGGGAGTATCTTCTCAAACATATTTATGGCTATTATGATTAGTCTTTATGAGAATTTGGATAATAAAATCATCTGAAGAATAAGTTAGATTTTATAGTTTAACTGTCCCTCGGGTTAAGACAGGTCATTTTGAATCATGTTATCATTGTTGACACAACTGAGCTTTGGGCTTTCTTGGATGTTCTGACTTTCTAAAATGGCCAAAAAATATTTTGGCTTTTCATTCAGATTTTGGGTGTTATTAGTTGGAATTAAGAGTGCAAAGCAGTTTATCGTGGCTTATCAACTCTGCTAAAGCAGCTTTGGGAAAAGGTTGTTATTGGCTTGGAAAGACTCAGAAAATGTAACGTTACTACCATAAAATTGCCTTACAAGTAGACTTCTATGTTGGTAAACAAGCATAAAATGAAGGAATAAATAAAGATGGTAGTTAAGTAGGTATTGGAGGAAGACGTGCAGTCAAGAATAATGTTCTTGGTGCATGTATTGCAGAATATTTCACTCCACCTGAAAAAATGCTCCGTGCACAACCCTTCCACTTAAATCCCAGCAGACAGCACAGACATCTCCCACCAAACCCAGATTGTACAGGTGACACCAGGCTGCGAATGCAGCTGTGTTAATGGTGACAATATGCCAAATACAGTCTGTCTGTGTTAAGCACAGTAAGAGAGGCTCAAATTTTAAGAATCCTCTAAAAATGAGTTTCCCCTAGCTTTTGCAACCTCAGCACCTGAAACTCAAGTAACAAAAACTAGGTGTTAAATTTGGCATTTGAACAACACTTCCTACTTTGCAGCCAACCCCGAGGCTTTAAAATTTGTTTTAATTTTGCATTAGAACAAAACCCAAACTTGTAAAATATTCTTACAAAATAGAATGGTGTCAAACCATATGTTTTGGGATGGAAAGAGACAGGTTTTTAAATGCCATATTTTATTTCTCTGACTGGAAAGGCAAGGCCAGAATTTTTTCCTCGTAAAGATTTTAATTAAACTAGGATGTCTTCCCTAAATATTTAGACTTGGCAAACCAGAATATTTTGGTAAGAGGACATTTAGTAAAATAGCATCTAATAATCTCCAGAACTTTAGTCTAAAAATCATGGTGAAGTTAACTTGTACAGTGATACGTGGGACTCGCCACACTTAGTTGTACTTGTGCATCTTCCCACAAGTAGGTTTTCTGTACAGAAATATTTGAGAACAGTGCTTGTCTTAAAGCTGCATGCCTGCTGAGCCTGGGTTAAAAGCATTTTACATAATTAAATCAGTGCTCTTTTATTTAAACATAACAGGAAAAGAGAGGAAAAATGCCTGTAGAGCTGTTGCATTTTCTTCTGATGTGCAGCAGAGAACTGAAAGGTTGTTAGCCCAGATTTTGCTGTTTTTCTTCCATGTGGTACTCTCAGGTTAAATTCTCATAAAGCTGAAGATTCTTCTCCTGGAGAAAGAAATGACAAAACGATCTCACCAGAGACACGTGAAAACTGTAGTTACTGTAAGGGTAACAGATGCTCGGCGAGCCTAAGGTGTTTTGTTGGTGTTCAGGAAAATCTAAGGCAAGAATACATCCAGTTTACAGAAGAGCTTGACTACTGATAGTAAGGATCTTAAATATTTCACTTTGAAAACAGGCCAGTTAAGGTGCCTTGTTTGCAATGCAGTGGTCCATCCTGTTCTATGAAAAGGAAAACACTGGGAAACTTAGCGTTTATTGTATCTTTTTTCCATTTTCAAAGGACCACAGAGCTGTACAGGAGCAATATTCAGGTATCACCTATGATGGGGAACAAGGGCTAAAAACTGAACTCGGATTGTTTCTTTCAATTGTTTCTTTTGCTTCTTCTCCAAGACCCAGCTGGCATCTCCGCAGCCACCAGGATACCTGGTGCAAGCTATGCCAGAGAAGCAAGTCAGCCCACAGAGCAATTGGGAAAGACCAGGCTACCCTGAGAAAGTCTCTTATTTTATTGTTGTTCTGAAAGAGGTCTCAAACCTGCCTTCCTGCTGCTGTGCCAAGCCGTTGCATGTGGGGTGGCAGGTCAGTGCAGTCCATGGGGTGCATCTAGAGGCTGCTAGTGCTGCCGGACCATTTTCAAGCTCATTTGGTTTCTGTAAATGCTGGAGAACTCCTGCATGTGACGCTTTCAGACACAGTTAGCTGGGGAACAGCACAAAAATAATAGGAAACTGCTGCCAAGATTTTAATATTTTCTTCACATACTCCTTCTGTAAGGCTGGGAGATATTTGCTCATGATTTGGGTGTGCTCTTACTGATGACTAGAAAGGGGCTGAGCTGCTTTCAGTTACTCCATTGCGATCTGGACTTGATCTCTTCCTACCTAAAATCCTCATGTCCTGCTTTAGTACCATTTAACACTGATAATATGGGTTTAAAATATTTACTAAATGGGCGTTTAGGGAACCGCTACAACAAAACTGTGTTCTGGTATCTCCATACCCACTCTCATGACTTTTCTCAGAGGCAGGAGTTACCCGAAAGTTAGTGGTGTTGGAGTACCTTGACAGAAAAGTGCTTTTTCTTGCCCTCCTACTCCTGATCTGAGCAAAGACTGCTGATTTTGGGGTAGATCCCGCACTCTGGTGTGGATCAGTCAGAAAGGAAACTTGCTACCACGGCATGTTCCAATGGTAAACCTGTGCACTCGGTGCCGTACACGCATCCGACAGATGTATTTATACTAGACAAATGATGCAGAGTTTCACTCATCACTGCCCTCTGCATATTTCTTACATGAAGGCTTCTGCATGGCTGCATTCTCTTGTAAACCTTGGTAATAAAAAGACTCCCCAGCCTTTCTTACCCCCTTCCCTCTGCATTTTTTTTTCCCCTTCCTCCTGCAGGCTTGTGGTGCTTTATCTCAGCGCTGGGGCTGTGCCTGATGAGGCCTCTCAGAAGGTCCCTCCTTTCTGGCCCACGTTCATGTTGGTGAAAAACATGCCTCTCCCGAGCCTTTGAGCTGAGCTGAAGGCGGATATGAAGTCAACAAGTATAATATGAAAATAAATAAAAATCCAGTTCAAACAAACCACTTGCCTCAGTAAATAGCTTCTGGCCCCCTTTCAGGACTGCCCAGCAAATCTTCTTAGCTATCTTGTTTTCAAACAGCTTGAAGGCCTAATCCTTCAAAGCTTACCTTGTTTTGGAGCACTTAATTCAGCTCGCGCAGAAATTACTCAGATATTATTGTGTATCAATGATTCATGATGGCTCTGCTGGAAAATGAAAGCTAAGGAGTCTAATCAATAAAATAATTTAGTCTCTTTGAACTAGTTCCAGGTCAATTTTTCTTGGCAGTTTTTTCACTTCCTGAATTATACTGACCAAAACCATGAATAATGATCTAAAATTACACAATATACAGAAACCATCTGTTAGATAGAACCTGGAAGGGTGATGTCATCAGGCTACTTCTAATCTGAAGCTTGTATGTTGCCAGTGATGATGTCACAGGCTTGGCAACTCACTGGTTGAGCTGGTTAAGCATGAGTAGCAATGAAATTTTCTCCGAATTTCTACCGAAAATTCACTTGTGCTCATTATCTATGGAAGAAATGGAAGGACTGTGCGCTTACATAATTCATCCTACCTGTAGGATGGTGGTGTTAATGGAACCATAATTCGTTTAGAGCCAGCTCATCAACAAATCGGAGCCAGACCAAAGTGCCTTGGACTTTCATGATGTTCTCCCTTACAGGTTTAATCCTGATGTCTCGGCCTTGACAAAACAGATTTTTTTTTTTTAACTGGCTAGCCTGGTTAGGTGTGTTTCAGCCATGTCAGATCCATATAGAAGCAACTGTCAATTCCAGATGGTGTCCTGGATGTTCTGGTTTGATTCCAGTGAAAGCTCCATCAGGCCTCATACGCTGGATTAAGTCCAGTCACACTGAGGATAACAGCAAAATTCTATACAATTTAAATGCAATGAGCATTCTGGGTTGAAATTCTTTCCCCATCTCAGTGATAATGTAAAAGAACATGGTAAGCTGGAGCCAAAGCTTATCTACCAGTGGTTTTTGACTGACAGTATCCCTTTGTGGTTGCGAGGGAGGATTAAGGACTTCCATAGCGTGCGGAACCGTGGAATAACTTGTCCATATAGAAGGTCACAGTCTGATCTCTGCTGGAGACTCTGTTAAAGACTGAAGCATGAAGCTTGCTGTCCCTTGCAAATGTTAGTTGTTATTACCACCTTGACATCTGTTTGTAATGATGGTTTCCCCTGAGTGTTCTTCCTTCCTGAATGTCAGAGATGGTGTCTCCTACCACCTAACCGTGCTCAGCTGAATGACAGTGAGTAGAGACTGAGTATTTTTGTCTCATCTTTGCTGTCATTGAACCTAAAACCCAATCTCTTTGACTGCTAGGAGAGAACGCCAGCACATTAATTTTTAGAATGTAAGCCATCGTTAGTGTCTGGTATTTCACAAATTCTCCTAAGATGGCCTTTAAAAGATCTGAGTTTCATTTAAACTTTGTATAAAATTTCACTTAATTTGTGCTTGTTTATCAAGATGTATAATTTAATTGCTCTAAGTGCCTGAAAATATATTTCTAGTTAGATGGAAATCTGTAAACAATCAAGTTTCTTATTTTAACATTATTTTTGTTCTGCCTTGAGGGCTTCATAAAATAATAAAATGTTAGTTTTTCTTTCTAAATGTATCAGTCCTATGCACATTGCTTTTAAGGAAAGTTCAGTCACAAAATTCCTAAGCTCTGTTTTTAAATCTAAAGCAGCTACTTCTGACTTGCAAGTCCAAATTCACATCAGCTGATACACAATAAATTGTCCCACAAACTTGCTGGTTGTTACTGAAAAAAATCTGAAAGTGCATTCAATGGGTTTAATATTGCTTTGAATGTATTAACATCAGAATTCAAATATGAACCCATGCACAATTCTGTGTACAATAGCTGAAACGAGATTTTGGAAATATCTCACTTTGCTATTTCTGTCTGCTATCTACTCTGTCAGGATCTTCTGTATTTCAGCCCTTTCAAGCACAAATTGCCAACAGGCCCTCTAATGATAAAAATACATTATAGTTCTATCTGTGAACAAATATAAGGTTAATCAGTTTTATGTGCAGACAGATCTTATGTCCTCCAAGACAGCTGCTGTCACTACAATGCCAGGTATTTTTGCTGCCTTTTCAAAGCAGCAAGTAATTTCTGCGAGATGAGAATGTGTATCCAAACTGATGGCATGATTCTATGGCCCCCAAATCTATAATGTAGATATCTCCAAATGCCAATGAATTACTTTTGATGGCTGCAGAGCCAGCCTTATTATTTCTCATTTTAAAGGGCAAGGAAGAATTAAAAAGGTCAATCTTAAATCAGAAAGAAAGGTAGGGCTGTGTGTTCTTCCCTGAAGGAATCGCGATTTGCAATTGCTTAGCAAGCTCAGTAGTAAATTCACCATTTTCTGTGTACTCTGCTAAAGCCCAGAAGCATCTAACCTAAGAGCTTGCCACTGAATCAAGGCTTTTGTTAAAGTCCTGTTGATGGAAATCTGTGCTCCCACTGCCCTGGCTTACTAGATCTCCGTGGCAACCACACAGTTGATGCCCGCCCAATATTTTCATTGGCAGGCCATCAAAGCGTTTGAGAATGTGCAAAGTTTGGGGCAAGAGAGGCAATCCCTGCTGCCTCCAGATACCAGGTCCCGTGTTGCTTTGTTACGGGAAGTCACCGGCTGTATTTGAGACAACGGCTTGGTCAGCGAGGGGTTCCTTTGCCTTCTCTTACGGTTGTTTACCATGTATCCTTCGTAAAGAGGGTTTGTTTGTTTTGTTGTTTACTTGAACACTGAAAATACTTGGAAAAGAAATCTCAGGTTTTCCTTCTAGAGCTCCCCAGAGCTTACAGTCCCTGATTTCCACCCAATTTCTATCAAAGGATCAGTACAGGGAATCTCACTGATACATATATCCCTAGGGGATTACAATAGCAAACCCTGTCAAGTACCTTTATAATTTAATGAAATTTTGACAAATGAAAGCAGCCATATGTTTACAAAACAGTTTTATCTGACATTCACACATTCACATGTTGCTTTGGCTTAGATGAGAGATACACTGGAAGGATACTTACATTACAACAACCAAACTGTGTCAACAGTCTTGTGTTACATCTGCAATACCGGATCAGATTTGAAAAGAACCTTGACT
>VYZW01040885.1:0-11781 GCA_013401315.1 Balaeniceps rex | reverse complement strand
TTTCTGCTTTTCCTTCCTTAAGACTGGAGATAAAGATTGGCTGCACACCGTGAGCTTGGCTGAAAAGGGCAATTCATGCACCCCTTCTTATCAGTTCTCAGAAGGGAGAGCTGGAGTTCACCCTGCACACTGTACAGCGATAGTCCCGCTCCCACATGGGGAGGTTGGTGGGTGTGTGAAGATAAGACAAGCTTAAAACTGATACCTGTCCAGACAAAATGGACTTTTTTTTCCCCTTTCTCTGGTCTGCAGGGAACATGTGTGGGCATCTTTAAAGACACTGGCAATGATAAGTTTTTGTCTGTTCTTCGCGTCTAGAATCAAGTGGCAGTCGGGGGAGAGGGAAGTCGGCACAGATATCCGGCTCTAATGAGCCTTACCCCTTTCCCAGAACTTCAAGCAAGTTGCAAGGAATAACCTCATAGTTCCCCTCCCTTCTGATAAAAATGATGTTTGCTTGACATCTTCTTCCATCCCGTTCTGTGACAGCAGAGGCTGATATACTTGCATCGCTTTTGCGTTTTCAAGACCTGACAGATGATCTTCATATAGGATTTCTGCTTGTGCGGATGATGCAAAGCACGCAGATTGACAGCTTTTTTTTCAAGGTGCCATACATTTTACAGTGGAAGTGAATGCAAGCGCACCTCATAGGAAACTTTAGCTGAATGATCTCTTCCACATAAAATCCTTGCTTTCGGAAGTGGAATATAGGCATTTCAGACACTTGCAAATTCTGGTAACTTTGACTGTCTCCCTGCAAAGGCCAGAGAAATGAAAGGAAAAAAATTAGAGAAGAACGAACTTGATCTTTTTTTTTCTTAATTCCACTGAAAAGCATGACCTTTTTTTTTTTCCATAAAAGTACATATTAAAAGCTTTTTTGTTTTAGCCAGCTCTAGGCACCCTGACAACAAAATGTCAGGTATGAAGCTTCCCTATACTCTTAAAGATTGATTCAATTCCAAAGTGATATTAGTTAATATCTCTATCCATTTCTATGCCACAATATTTTCATTTTCTTTTATTCCTGTTGAAAACAGAAATGTTTGTTTATTGTGATTTTAAACACAGGCTCAAAGTTGAGCCTGTTCTCCAGGTAGGAGTTGGTACAATCCCCTCACTCTCCCAAACCATGTTTATTATCGTTTTAAATGCTCTTCCATCTTTGGTTGCAAACGAGATGTGGATACTATGACTATTTAAATCCACATCTGATGAGTCAAAACTGGTGTCCAAAGCTGTGCTCTACACAGCTAGCACTTATAATCAAGGGTCTGTAATATGTTGGTAGCGTTATATTTCGAAACAGAAGGACTCTTATTCTCTCCTTAGTGTAAAAAAGGATTAGCAGAGGTATTGGAATTACATCAGTGCAGAAGCAGTGTAAGTGAGAGGAGAATGCATTTTGAGTAGTGATGTGTATTACGAATGTATATTATAGAAACACACGGATATCACCTACTTAAGATGGCGCAAATGGGCTGGGTTCCCATTACTGGACCTGTTAGTGAAGGAAAATATTTACCTTGAAAGAAAATCAATGATGGTAGACGTGAATGATTTGGTTCAGATGGAGACTGTGGGAGGAGACTCAGGCGGGAGCTACCCCTTATCAGCCCACCGTTATACTCCATCCCCAGCTCAGTGGTGTCCTAGTCTCAACAGAAAGCCACTTACATGTACAACATCATTTTTGGCCTGATTTTTTTTCCTGTTTTTTAAATTTGGGTCATCTTCCTCTAATTCTGTGTTCAGAGCTGGAATTCTACTCAGCCATGCCTGTCTATGCTGGACTGAAAGGGCTTCCTCTAATGTGGCAGTGAACATGGCATGTCCCATGCTTTCCTCCTCCTGGAGGAAACTGCCTCAAGAATCACCTGCAAAGTCTCTGGATGAGGGCATGTGTAACCACACCTTATGAGACATTTGTACGCAGAGGGGAGATTGCTGCAGCTGATTTTGGTATTGCCCATTTTGCATTTTATTATTTTTATGACCAGTGAAGTCCATTGAACCTGCTGGGAATTCTTCACTGCTGCCTTTGCACAAAACGACAATCATGTAGTCATCACCATTCTGCTATTAGTAATTCCCAGGATTTATGTTGCTGCTTTCTTCTGGTTTGGATTCACATCCTTACATGTGAATTTGGGATGAAGGGAAAAATTCAGGCAAAATTGCCAAGTTTCATCTGTCAGCTTATTGTCATAAGGATTTTCCTACTTAGAAGGCTCTTCTTTGCAAAGCTGATTCCAGTTTTTTTAGTCTGCAAATCAATCCGCATGTCACAAGTGCACAAGGATACCCAATGTTTGCTTGCAGATGAATGAGAATAGATTTCAAGTGACATCTAGTATCTCATACTTCTGCTTCAGGTCTGCAATTAAATGAATAAGAATGAAGTATGAAGTCTTTTTTTTTAAAAATGATAACTTTTTCCAACCAAAATAGATTATATATTGAGCTGGAATTTCTGGGAAGACATCAGGATTGTGGTTATTTTATCCAAATCAGTTTGTCCAACCCAAGCCATTTATTCATGTTCTCTCTCACACTGTTTTAGCTGCCTTTTAAAAATAAGGAGAAGCAAATCACTGAAATATAGTTTCCAAACTCCTGTTTATACAGACCATGTTGACTTAGCACTTGAATTGCTTGTCTCATTTAACTGATTCATGGTGCAAGAGGATGCTGCGCTCTTGATTTGTAGCCCAATTGATATTTTGCTTGCCCTCAGGCTACCACAAATGCTGGGGCCTGGTTTCCATTGAGTGATTAGTCCTGACAGCTGCAGGAGACAATTACCTTGCCAGGCTCATATGAAATGCTTGTGTTGGACTGTTCTTCCCCCAAGGACTGAGCCCTACCAAATCCTGTATGTGGGACTGGAAAGCTGACTCCCAGAGATGAACTGTGAGATGTGTGTAACAATCAGAAAATTAAAATCTAACACAGTAGTGAGCATGGAAAGATCTGCTTGCTTTAAGAAAGTTTCACGCACTAATTCTCTTTATTAGTAGTCAGTACAAATTTCTTCTGACTTTCACTTAATGAAAATCTATTCCCCAAAACTATTCACTTCAATTGCATCAGTACTAAATTCCTTCAGTATTATGTCTACAAGCAGCAACTGTCTTTTCTTCCCACTAGTCCTGTAGGATCACCTTGACTTTCATAGGACCATCATTCTACTTTTCTGCTGTCAATCAGCCTATTCTTTCTGCTGCTTTAAATAATCAGCTGTCTTCAGCTTAAAAAAGTCTTTGGATTGGTTGGGTGGGGTTTTTTTTGTAGATAACATTAACAAAGCACTCATAAAGACCTATTTACCAGAAACAGAGAAAATATCATATTCCTAATACACAGTACAAAATGCTAAAATAAACCTAATTTTCTTGAACAGGATGCTGAAGAGAGCATGAATTTCTTAACGAAAATATCTAAACAGCTTCTTTACATAGCAAGAAGTTACTTTTAAGAAAAAAAAGTGTTCAAAATCTGAGCAGTGTGCAAAGTTAATCATCATCCATGAATAATCTAGGAGAATCATAAACCCAATGGATTTCATGAATTCCCATCCATTCTCAAGAGAATAAAAAAAAAAAAAATCTTGATGTGATCAACTGTACAGAACATCTAGAGAAAAGGACTGCCTGGTTTTACTTGTGTCAGGGAATGATGGTGTAAGAAAGACTCAAGATGAGTAAATCTGGGAGAGAGTCTTCAGGTCCCCAGAATTGATACACAGCAGAAACTGGTATTTCCAGATCCTCATGAATTCACCTCTTTAATGTGCACCCCTTGCTTTTGGCAAAACACTTGCACAAAAGGTAGGTTTTGTCTCCATAGCCCACTGAAGTTTTAGGAGAATGTAGACGACAATGTAGAAGACAAGAATATTTTTCTTTTTTCTCCTTTTTTTTTTTAATGTAGCTATATCCTTAAAGAANAACCCTCCCCTGATCCCCCCCTTTTTTTTTTTTTTTTTTACCATGTAGGCTTGCTAGAGCTTTTGGAGCAGTAGTAGAAGAGGTGGGTTTATAGAGGGGGCCTACAGGCAAATATCTTAATTAGCTGTTACCAAAACCTCTGAGCCATATGGCCACCATAAAAAGGGGACTTTAATACACTGTTCCATTTTATGTCATCAGTTGCAAGCTATGGATTCACTCTCACCCCCAGTAACTCATGATTGTGCAGAAGAAAACCTCTGAAGTGAAAACATAGACCATCTGTTAGTGATACGGGTAAGCCATGTATTCTCTGCGTACATATATACATTTCCTGCATTGCATATGATTTCAAATATTTGCTCTTGGAACTGCAAGGTGTCCTACTGTCATAACAGTCAAGTTATTCATTAAGCTGTCAGCACCTTAGCGTATTGCTCCCACACAGGGTCCATTTCTGATTTTTCCATTCCCCCTTGGAGAACCTACTCACTCATCACCAAGTGCGGTTACTCTCATAACGGGTGCAACTGAGATCCTCATGTCAACATATGTAAACCAAATCTATACCTTTCTATTGCGACGGTTCCAACTCCTGAATTTTCTAGGGCACTAATGGATTTTGAGGCCCAGCTTGAATTTGCAAGAGTTTTGTTCATATCAATGTGATGCAGTTCTTGGCACAGACTTCTGAGTCAGTGCCGTGAAGTATTAAAAGCTGAGAAGTAGAGCAAACAAGTATCAACCAAAAGAAAACTATGATTGATTTCAAACCCCGATGTTTTGAAATGAAGCTAAGCAGACAGTTTACAATAGCAAAGCCAAGGCACCAAAGCTGTAGAGACCTTTGCCTAAAACCCAGCTATTGTGCTAAACCTGACCCATAGGCTGTCCACCTTCAGAAGAAAGGTAGTTTTTGTTTATTACAGCTCCAGTGGAACAAATAAAATATATCTGCTTCAAACAGTGATTAACTTCTAAGGGATACCTTATGCTTCTTTGTTTCTAAGTTCAAATATTTCTTTACATTTGGCATAAAACTTCTCAGAAGCCTGAAACTGAAAGCCTACCTCTTCACTAAGATAAAATATCGTACCTTGCTTTTTTTTGTAATTTGTCATGACTGGGGTTGACTGCACTGCAAATAGAGACTAGGTGCTATGTCACTCATTTCTCTGCATTAATCTATGGTTGGTTAGTAGGTTGCAAACTGATTGCATTTTACTGTCTGAGCTTCAGAGGTACCTTTGCCCTAACACATCATCGCGTCATCTGCAGAAATCAGTGCTAAGCCTCATCAGAGAGCAGTGAATGGGACTAATCATGGGAAAGGATAATCAAAGTACTTGCAACAGATCAAAAAAGGAGAGAGGCTTGACTGTTCATGCTGGATGAAGGGCAGTAATGCATTTGTGATCAAAGTTGTACCAAAATGTCCTATCTCTAGGTGGGGTCTCCCATACCTGTGGCCGCCTGAAAAATTTCCTTACTGTTTTGTCCTGAATAAACCAATTTGTGCCCAAGTTTTGCACTGGTGAGTTCAGCACAATGCCGGATAAGTCACAGATATCAAAATAACTTCTTAGTATGATCCTATCATTGGAATGGGGTTTAACTCTGGCCTGTCTTGTTACTAGAAGGTGTTGGAGTTGGACTCGATGATCATTGCAGGTCCCTTGCAACTGAATTATTCTATTCTACAACTCTCTTATGTTCTGGGGAGCAGAAGACACCCAAGCTGCCCCTGTTCAAATGAACAGAAATACTTCAAATCCAGTAATGGCAACGGAGCACTTCATCAGGGCCACAGCCTGCTCTACGGCTGCCTTGGGCTGCTCCATCACGGCCGAGGCCCGCTCCCACAGGCACCAACAGCTCCCCCTCCTTTCTGTCTGCCTGCTGGGGCCCTGCCAGCCCCTGCCTCAGCCTGTCCCCGCGGGTCTCTGCCCGGCCCTGCCCGGCCGGTCCCCCCGCGCCCCGGCGCGGCCCGCGGTTCCAGCGCCGCCCTCCAGATGGCAGCGGCGGGTCGCAGCTGCGAGCGCCGAGGGCGCGTTCGCGCTTTCTGCCTCAGCGGCAGAGCCAGCTTCTACCTGGCGCTTAACGTTTATATAAATAAATATTTTCACTCAATTCCGAACGCTGTTCATCGATTTGAGGAAGGGAGAGAGAGAACAGCGCTCCTCCCGCGGGGCCAGGTGCCCTGAGGGGAAGGCGGCCGGGGGGCCGCGGCCTTTCCGAGCCTGCTGGCGCTAGGCCCCGGGGGGCACTGCGGGCTCTGCCGCCCCTGGGGCTGTGCGAGCCGGGCTCTGCGGAGCCTGATCCACTGCCTGTGGGCAGCGAGGGTGGCCTCGGGTTTTACACAGGCGGCTCTGTGGCATCCATGTTGCTGGCCTGCGAGGGAGCCTGTAGGTCACTGGCCTGCCCCACCAGGCCTCCATACAGCAAATCTCATTCCTTTCACTCCCTCTCTCTCTGCTTTTAGAATAATGTGTGCCCGTATTTTACATATATGACGGCTGGCAGGAGGTTGGTCACTGTGACGTGAGAGCTCTGTGGCACAGGGAAAGCCATTGGCATCAGTGGAGTTAGCACAGCTCTTCTGGCTGCAGCCATACCTTCCCATCACCATCTGATAAACGTCGCGCTGGCTCCTAAACATCCTTCCCTAAATGCCCCCTGTTAGGTTACTCTGGTAGACAGGCAAGTTGCTCTGAAACAGGTGGGGCAACAGCGCATGCGTTCCATACTGAATTTAGGCTCCTTTCCCCAGAAAACAAAGCAGAATCCTTCCCCGAGCCCAGTATCCCGATCGGCTCCTGTTACAGGACGTAATGGATGGGCTGTCTGCGCGGTAACACGAAGTCTTGGAAGAGGTTGAGCGGTGTGGAAGGCTTTACGGTGGCCTGTCTGCACCTGAGGCTGTTTCACTCTCTGTGACTATTACCGCAGGATTCTTGTAGAAACAAACCGTATCACTCACTAGCAATCTGGTTTAAAAGAGACATAAATAAGGTCTAGGCTCAGAGTTCAGAGTGAAACGCATTATATCTTTCGCCGTAGTATAGGCGGACTTTTTTTTTTTCAGCTGCGTGTCACTGTTCTCTCTGGGCCTGTTTTTATTTCTTTCATCGCCATCAAATGCCTACTCCTAAAGCTCTACATGCTCACGCATTTTCAACCCGCTCTACAGGTTATAATTGAGACGGGGTATGTTTGCTATGACAGGAACTCTCAGCTGGCTCATTAGACCCTTCAGCAGGTGGGGGAGCCCAGAGCAGTTCATCCATCTAAATACAGACGTTATTATGGCTGACCTTAGTTTGCAGTGTGGGTGACCTTCGGAAGGCTTTTAATAAATGTATCAGATGATTCCAAAAAGCGGTCCCACACTGGGCAGCTAGATAAGAGCAATGTCATGTTAAACATTCCATAGGAGTTTGTCAAATGACATCTGATGAAATCAAATCTCAGAAAAATAGCTGATTTATTAATCCTGGCCAAGTGTTCATAACAGTGCAGTTCTGAGTAGAATCAGCGTTAAGAGCTGGAACTAGCACAAGTTTTGAATAATCATTTTCTAATTTTAGCTTCACCAGAATATTCTGCTTCAAATTGCTGCTCAGTCTTGTGCCACTGTTTGCATGGTTCGTATCTGCAGTGTGCATGGACATGTATGGTTGCCTTCACAGATATCGATATACACGCACGAAAGATAAAGGAAGAAAAGTTCATATCCAGTGACAGTGGCTTTGTTTTCTCTGGACAAAATTAATAATCAGCATAGCAAAGAGTTAGCAATCTTCCAGAAATAAAAAATAATCTTTTTCATAATTCCTATCTCCGTTTTGTTTTCAGGTAGCTAGAAGCTTATCTGAAGTTTTGAAACGTTGAAATGGATGTTAAGTGGGGGGAGTTTTCACAGCTTGTACCTAGGTTGCTTTCCAACCCACTCTTCTCTGCCTGTGAGCACCAAAGCAATAAATAAAACAAAGCAGCAAACTGAAATAAGAGGTATTCCAACATCCACAACAGGGGAAACTATTTTCTATTTTAAATAACAGTTTAGAGCTCATATTGTTTGCATCCCCTTTGGTCATTTTATTTTTAAGCATCAAGATAACAATTTTGGCTTTTTAATATTTTTTCTCTTATTGACTTAAATTTGCAAATAGTTTTGGCTGACCTAAAATGATATTTTTTGGATGAAAGTTCTAAGTAATAATATTGGCTCAAGCCACTAGGCATTCTTGTATCATTAGGACTAAAGGTGGTAAGAGCAAAGACTTTTGTTTTCTTCTATGTCACTGGAATCAGCAACAAAGTCTTCTTTCAATAAAGAAGTCTTCTCAAATTAAAATTTTGGCCCGCTGAGATCAGTTACAATCTCATTGTTCCTGCGTGATTGTTAAGAGGTGACTCATCAAGAACTGGAAGTCACCAAGAACGATATTCTAGCCAGAGTGTATTTGGAAACTCTCGTGAAACATGTCAATGATAACTGTAAGACACTTCATGAAATATGGTCCTATTTCTTGGAAGTATCTGATTGTGCAAATCTTTGGTGGGATTAGTAATAGGTCTGTCTTACTGCTTTTGCGTGCGTTTGTTTTGTCTGAAGCCACGATGGTGTACAGTACAGTTATTAGGTGTGAGTCTGGGGCTTAAGTATTGCGTGTGTATGGCTTTTTAATTGCCCATCTCAACCACAAAATAAGGCAGTGAGACAAATTATGTTCTCATATAGCTCATCTGGTAGAAACCTGCTGTTTCATCATTGCAGCAAGGAGCAGAAGTCAGTGTATGTTGGTCACATTAAAGAGGGGAGGTTTGTCTCCTTGGGTTTTGTCCATTTTTGTTCAGTGAAGTTGCTTTCTCCAGCAATCTCTGTACGGCTGGTATACATCAAACAGTGAGAGCTACTCTCTGCAGAGCTCACTTCTCTCATGCCTGCCAAGGCAGCTTGCTCTGGCCCCAATATGAGCCCCAGCTGACTGCAGAAGCAGGCCATAAGGTACGGAGTTCTGCATGCTATGGTCTGCTACTGCTACCTTGGAGGGAAAAGCCAAGTGCTTTCTAACCTGAACTGCGAAACTTTGCTGTCAAACAAGATTTCTCCTCCACTCTGAGCAGAACAAGAAGTATTAAACAGGTAGAAGTGGCCACCAGAGAGAGTGGATTTCTTATCGTTAAACAAGTAAAATAACAATGTTTTCTATAGTTTGCTTTCCTTTCCATTTCTTTATCTTCTTAGCTTCACACATGGTAAAAATGAAGCAGCAACCGTCAGTGCGTAAATTACAGGAACAGAAACAAGGCTGAGCCAACAGCTCTCAGCTTCGTTACTCCTTTTCCTTTCAACGGCTTCATTAGTCCTATGTGTTGTAGTCACACGGACATATTGGAGGTTTAGATTTAGGAAAACAGAATAAAAGGCATGCTGGTATCAAACCCTGTGAGCTTAGACAGTATCGTGGTTGTGTGCGAATGACGCAGAGAGAGCAATGCATCCATCTCTGCTACCAGTGTGGATGGATAACCCAACCTTCACTACAAAAGAACCTACTGTACCAGTTGTGAGCATGTGCAGACCTCGATCTCCTTTACTCTTGTCTGTAAATACCGTCCTGGCTAGATGAATGGATGAGTAGACAGACAAGGTAATACAAACACCACCCGCTGCAGATAATGTTATCCTAGAAAGTAAATGTTTTCTTCTAGACCTTTCTGCAGAAAGTAATTGAGCTGGGTGAAAATGTTCTGATAAAACATATTTTGGTGAAAAATGCGGAGTTTTAGAGATACCTCTAGATTATGTATTCGCCTCGATTTTGATGAATTATTCATTGGATTGATATATATGTGTGTGTATATCTCTATACAGGGATCATTAAGAAAACTTAGTTTTGATATTTGACATATTTTTACTTTTCTCCGTGATGTGACCTGTGCTTTTCAAAGTTGCCTGTAGTTCTATTTAAAATATAACTAAGCAAGCCTGAATCAGGATGAAATGCTGAGCATTGTTTTACCCCCAAGAAACATGTTTCGATGTATCGATCTGCGTTGAAATACTTTTGTAATGATTTGATTCAAAAGGTCTATACTTGACTTGGTAGTAAAAGGAAGAGCCAGTTACTTATATAGCTCTATTGAGAAGTACTAATTACATCTTCTGCTGGTCACGGTGCATGGTATGTGGACATATGAGTCATGTATATATCACCCCTTTTTCTTTTGAAGAAATGCAGTAGGAATTTTAACTGCAGAGATGAACATAAAGGACCCAAAGTTAATGGTTCACTTAGGAATAAATAGTTCCTCTTCTTGACACTCGTACACAGAGTGCCAGACCTCAACAGGACTAAATCAGTAAATCATTAACTTTAATAGGGATTTGCCAGTTTACACCTATGGAGGATCTGGCTCACGTATTTCAACGACAATTCTCCTCGGACATAGCCAGCACATCAGGCTTGGGGTCCTATCCACAGAAGTCGGTGGCTCCACATCTGCCGTTCCACTTGGGACGCTGAAAATACATGCCTCTCCTCAAGACAGGACACAATGCAGCTTTCCAATCATATATCAGATAGGTGAAGAACCAGACTTTTGTGCCCATATAGCTACTGTATTTTTTTAATGAATCAGACAGGAATAGTGCTTAAACTGCTTACCACTAACTTTAATTTACAGCGTGTGGTAATATAGCGACAGTAATGTTGTCATCATTCTCTCTCTTCCTCTGTGGCATCAAGCCCAGACTTTCACATTCTCATTTTTAGGACAGTGTCAAACTGAGTTTTACCCCCACCCACTCAACCCCCTGATGAAATGATATGTTATTAGAAAACAAATAAATAAATAAGAGAGACCTCACTGATAGTTCCAGAATCTGCTGGTTTTTCTCTTCTGCCTTAATGTGCTTTTCATCCAGGGAACAGAATGAAAATGCATTTTCTACGGTAGTAACTGGCATGTTCTAATGGTGTCAGAATTCAAGAACATGACAAGCAAAATACAGCTGGACTGGAGGGCTCCACCACACATATAGTAGGAAATATTGCATTCCCATGCTGTTTTCATGCATGCAAACGATCAGCCACATTACAAACCCTTAAAAACATTGTGAGAAAACTTGACATTTCCCAGATGGGCGGCTTCTTTGAGACTAGCCCATCTGACTTCCCTCTCTCCAAGGGAATTTAACCCCTTGGAGCTCCTATGGGGAAGCTAGGTTTCCTTGTCATTCTACTGAAAGCCTAATAAAATGGCGCTGGTTTGGCAGGATTTTTAGAGTTCAGGTTGACACCCAAGTCTTTGTGCAAAGTGTGGTCAAAGATGCACCGGTGGCTCTCGCTCCTTGGTTTTATGGAGAGCAGCTTGTGCCAAGCTACAATCTGCACAAACCGCATTACAGGCTGTAATGAGACCAAAATCAGCAATTGCTAGTCAGTCTCCACCACGTATAATCCTAACAAGTATCATGGCCTTGCAGGTTTTAAACTGTTCTCCATGTGTCGGGACCTCTCGAGCTTAAGCTCAATATGTTTTCAATAACTCCATGAAAAATGCATAAGCTTGATTTAGCTCCAGGGCAGATAATTTGGGGAACAAACTCACCATCTAGATTTTTTTGGCATAGGCAGAAGAATTAGATCTTTCCAATTTCTAATGCACCACCCTGAGCAAATCTGGTTGGTATGCAACCGGTGTTGAATACTGTGCAGGAGGTTTCATATTTGGTAGATCTCTTAAAGCCCTTAAACGTATTATATAAAATGCACTCCTTACTGTTGTCCTTGGTTTTGTAATAATCCTTCCTTAATTA